>BMAO01035244.1:0-57781 GCA_019973975.1 Trichonephila clavata
TTTTTCTACGTACTTCAATTTTGATAATAAATATGAAAACTTTGTAAAAAAAAGTTTCTGTAAAGAGCAAAATTTGGCAACAATGAAGCGCATGAACTGATTTTCCGGAAATATGTGATTGCATTTGTCATGTGATTGTTACGTCACAGCATAACAGCTTCAAAAACAATGGGTTACATTCATGACTGTCACGTGATAAATGCAATCACGTGTTTTCGATTGAATTCACAAAGCTTACCTTAGATTTATACGTCTTCTTGTACTTGTAAAATCCAGACATAATTTCAAATTTGAAAACTTGTCAAATATGTCCAAAAATTAAAATTCTTCAAAAAGTTTTTCGAAATAAAAACAAAATCTTATGTTTTACGAGTTTTTTTAAGCCAGTTCATTTTATTTATCTCTGTACGTAATTATTGTTAGTAAAAATGTGCTTTTAAAAAGGAAGTTTCAGTGAAATAATATGGCAACAGTAAGACGATAGAACTGACTGGCTGGTTGCATCTCTCACGTGACCTTGACGTCATAAGAGTTTAGCTCATTAATTTTATTAATAATAATTATTATTAATTATTAATTATTAATTAATTAAAATCTTTTATTTAACTTACAATGTATGTATGTATGTATGTATGTATGTATGTAATTTGTTCGGGTGGAATCTTGCAACTCAATTTTGAAGCTGATATCTTTATCCCATTGAGCTGAAATTTTGTATACACGTTTAGTTTGGATGACAATGCATGTTTTGACCATTTATATTCCGAAATTGCAATTAATTAAAAAGATATTAATTAAAAACGTTAAACTAGTTTTGGGCGCCAACTTGGATATATCTGCATTGTTGTAATAATTTTATTGTTACAACAATGACAAAAGTTGGCGTCGAAAATCGGTTTTCAGCCAAACTGGAATTTCATAACGTTGCGCTATATTAATTAACTTTGTCTAAAAAATAATTGCATTTTTACAACGTAAAAATAATCTAATTTCTACAACGTATGCAATTTTTTTACAAATTTCTATCTATTTTCTTGGATTTAAATTCAAAACAAAAAAGTAGAGCTATTTTTCAAGTAGATTGGTACATTGTATACCTTTCTCAACGCTGCCAAGTTAAACTGAGATGGAGTATTGAAGAAATTCTTTAAAAAATTTATCTAACTTTAATCTATGAAACTCAGACAAAAAATAATTACAGAATCGGAAAGATCATTTTTTTTATGTATCTTACCCATCAAAAAGGAATCCGCTAGGAAAACAATAAGAGAAAAATATTATCCAGAAATGCAATATATTTTCGATTAAAAAAATAATTTTATAATAAAATGAAGGAATTTTTTAAAGAAATTTTCTAATTTTAAGCCTACAAGTAATTTAAATATACCTCATTTTATCACCAGTAATCTAAACACACACTACGACATGTGTCCTTATATAGATTTAATTACAAATAGAATCTGTTAATTTTATTTGAGTTTTTTTTGTTTGAAAAATTACGGCAATTTTGTTTCTCTAGATGAGTTAGGTACATTGTAAAACCAGCTCAAGGTTATTTATATCGACAAAATGTGCCAAAAGAGAATAATTTGCCTAATGACCTGAAATATTTTAAAAATAAGGAGAGAAAAACAATCGATTCTTAGACGAAACATTTCGTTTTATTGAAAATGCACTTCGCTATTTGGAGTTATTTTACGAAAAAGAGTAATATGTGCTTGGTTCCAGGAAAAAGTTCTTAAAATAGAGAAATTCCCAAAATAGAAGTTCGTTACATGGAGATCTGACTGTATAAAAATAATGCGATGGTTAATTATTTTTTCAAAATCAAGTTTCTAAAGATGACCTGAGCAATTAAAAAAAATAGATTCTTACGTAGAAGATATTCAATGTCCACCAAAAAATTATCATTATTTGATAAAACTTTCTTTTTTGATTACAACATGCGTTTTGAATCTTAAGCATTTTATTGATTAATACAAATATTTAAATGCCTTTTGAAGTTTTTTAATAAATAACTAAAATTTTCTTCTAATATGTTAGAGAAATATATCCCTTATCTTCAAAATATTTCAAATAAATAATATATTCTTTAAGTTTTTCAAAAATACTCAAAATTTTAATTAAACATTTAATAACTTTGTCATTTATGAAGATAATCTCGCTAAACCTTTTTTTTTCGTGTGTAGAAAAATGTTACCCAAAATCTGCAAGAAGATTGAAAAAATTGCTTAAAAATTACGTATTTAAAAAAATTGGGTTTTTAGTCTAATATCCTTTTGCGAGAATTAATTCAGCTAAACCAGGGATGGCGAACCAGCGTTCATTGAGTTGAACAGGCTGAGAAACCTGTCCAGCAATAACTAAAAAGTAAAAAATAAATTAAAAGTAAAAAAAACTTTTTTAAGAACAAGCTTTTATTTAAACGTGCTAAAAAGAATAAAATAAACTTTTCCTTTAAAACTTTTTTACTATCAACTTATAACGTCATTACACAATTTATATGATATAAAAGCTTGTCGCAATATTTAAGTACTCATATTTACTTAGTTTGAATTTTTAAAAACTAAAATCAATCAGGTCAAATTATTTATTTTACTTGTTTATCTACACAGGTAAATCTCGCGACAAGCTTTTATATCATATAAATTGTGTAATGACGTTATAAGTTGATAGTAAAAAAAGTTTTAAAGGAAAAGTTTATTTTTTTCTTTTTAGCGCGTTTAAATAAAAGCTTGTTCTTAAAAAAGTTTTTTTTTTACTTTTAATTTATTTTCTGCTAATGCCATGAAGCAAAATTCTTAACACTTTTTACAGCGAAACTAAATGTGCAAATATTTTAAAAAAAGCTGTCTAGGGGTATATCCATTTATCATAATCCATCACCAACACTCTGAAACATTTCATAAATACGACATTTTTCGCCTTAATAAAAAATTTAAATATTAGTTAAGAAATGAAATATAGAAGACGAAGTATGGAACACACTCTTTTGAGAGAGAAAAGTAAATTTATTTTAATAGAAATATAAGTAGCAAAGTACAATATACTGCTCTCTATGTAATGTAAATAAAGTCAGAATATGATATATTAAGAATAAATAATTTTTCATAGAATCTGCAACAAAAAAAAAAAATGCTGAATTAATATTTAACTTTAAAGTTAATTAATTCATCAACTTGTAACGGGTCTATTTGAATTCTTCTTCCTAGAACTTCTTCCCTGAACTCTTCTGGAAAAATGGGTCTTTAAAATTTATTCTAATGAAAATCTTCCTCCGAAGAAGAAGATGTGATTATGTAAATTAAGACTTGTATATAAAGACTAAACTTTCGAGTAATGAAAGAGAGAGGTTAGACTGCTAAGGGATAGAAGTAATTGATTAGCGTGAAGCTACACAAGATAACTTCATTTGATTAATATTAAGATTGATGATTTGGTCAATTAAGGGTTAAACTTGGATTAGAGCGAATTGAACTAGAAGGCTATTGCCTAGGCGTAAGTGATCCAATTTACTGTTAATTCTCCTAGTATCTCGCTTACCCCGCGATTGCTTCACATATTTAGTAATTGGTGCACTCCTTAGTTGGATTTGTTGAATTGGTGTCGTAATTGAGAATTGTTAATAAATAGAATTTGTATTAAATATGGCTAATCTTCCTTCCGACTTCTCGCACTAAGGGATGACACGGATTAACCCTTACATACTTCAGAACAATACATATTTCAGAAAAGTTTTAAGCAAAGTCATCCTAAACAAAATACGAGTAAGTCACAAAAGATAATAGAAAATAATTTAACATAACACTCTTGGAAATGATTTTTATTTCCCACATAACCTCCAGCAAAGTTGATGCACTTATCCCATCGTTTTATCAAAGCCCCAATTCAAGCATCTATAGAATTCTTTAGGCTGCCGTGTCATCCGCAGTAGGATTTCATGTTGAATGACGTCGCCATCTGCAAATTGTTTGCCTCCAAGATGTTGTTTCTGTGGACCAAACAGATGAAAGCAAATCCCTATTCGATTCATTTTTGTGTTCCTCATTCAGTTGCCGGAGGACCCAATGTGTGCTCACTTTTCGGAAATTCAAACGATCAGGCATTATGCTGTATGCTAAACCATGAGAACATCCTATTGCCCTTGCGTTGTAGTCATTCTTCGTTCAGCCCGAATCAATTCTTCCACCTGTAACTCAATCAATTTTGTCGCAATCAAAACTGAACGACTGCTTCGATCTTCATTAACAATTTTGGAACAACCATACGAAAATTTCTTCCCCCAAATGCACCCTGCTTTACGTGATAAACACTTCTCTCCAAAAATAGATAACATTTCTTTATTAATATATTTTTATTCAAGCCCTTTCGTTCATAAAAATCGGATCACAGCATACTCCTCTTTTATTGTACAATCATTCAGCACCATCGCCATTTTTGAAACTACATTACATATGCATAAGAATGCTACCTACTCAATACGAATTGAATATCATAAAGATGTATGCAGCTGCCATCTATCACCATTAATTGGAGATATCTGTTATAACTTTAAATCCTGCCATCTGCATTTGTGACTGACTTAATGACTTACCCTCATATGTGGCCATGTAACCGAGTGGACATGGTCACGAACTCGCAGCTTGCCTTTTACGAGTTCTATTCCTGATGCCACCGAAGACCCGCCGTGTGGCTCAAATCCGTTGGGGTTCAAAATCCTCACGTTGCGTATTGTAGAAGTTTACAGAGAGGGGTGTCAGCTCAGGTACCATCTGTTGTTGTTACTAACACCACCTGTCTGACGATGTCAGATCGAGGCCCACGAAATTTATCGTGGCAAAGGCTAGATGTGCTCCTATCGTTATCCGTATCTTTGAGCACCATGCAGGTGACAGTACTTTGTGGCTCGGTTCCACCCCAATTTTCAGGGAGAACACCCTAGGAGTAGTCAGGGGCCTCCCACTCTCTTCCCCATCCACCAACCTTACGAGAAGACATGCGGCTATACAGCTATTTAGCGTACCCCCATGCCGCGAAGGCACCATACATTTTAACTTTTGTCTAATACTGTCTGATATATACCTTTCAAAAATACTTTAAAATAATTTTATACATATGTACATTGTTGTTTTATTACATAGTTTCAAATTTAAATATGTTAGAAAAAAATTTCTCTTCCTGTATTTTGGAAGTTTTTTATTGGTCCCTTCAACTTCGAATTATCGAGAGTCGACTGTATGTATTATTTTGAGAAATTTTAACACGTTATGATAAATGATTCATATATTTATACACATATATTTATTTTCCAACTTCATTAAAACATAAATATAAAACCTAGCGTTTCTTAAAAAAAAAACTCCTATTTATAATGATGAATTTAAATGTTCTTTTTAAAAGGATATGCTTATATATTTTAAAATGTGAATAAATGTTTCAGCGTTCTTTTAAAATACTTCAAGATAGCCAAAAAAGATATCATAAAGTTAAAAATGGCTTTTTAGCTTTTGAAACTTGCCCTGGTTTGTTTTCTTAGAAGCTATGAAGAAAATTAGAGCTTCACGCGTTGCGTAATATCCTGTTTTTTTAAATTTTTTTTTGTGGTTTAATCCTTCTCCTTAGAAACGACTCCAAAAATATTTTTAAGAAAACAACATTATAAATATCCAACATTGGATAACTCTTCTTAATTTGTTTTTCCTGCGCACATTTGTTTGATATATCAAAATCTTTTGAACAAGAAGTATAAATAGATTTATTATTTTTATTCCTAAGCGATTGATGGTATTTTTATGTAATAAGTTCTTATCACGCAATCAGAATAAAATATCTACACAAATAAATAAAATTGGAGTGTCTGCTTGTAATTTTAAATTAACAACTTTTTTCAAAATGAATTTAAAAGTATATATCGTATTTATATCAAAAAATAAATTTTTTAAATTTTTGTCTGTCTGTCTGTCTGTCTGTCTATCTGTCTGTTCCGGCTAATCTCTGAAACAGCTGGACAGCTTTTGACGGGACTTTCACTGACCGATAGCTGATGTTATAAGGAATAACTTATATATAGGCTATTTTTATTTCAGAAAAAAAAATTAAGGTTAAATTAAAACTAATGAAATAGTTCCAATTCAAATAGAGAAGTATGTATTATATATATATATATATGAATGTTTATTTTTATGGCCTCGCTTCACTCCATCACTGTTTAACTGATCGCTATGAAAATTGGCATGTATATCTATTTTTTGTAGAGAAGGTTTTTGTGCTATCTTCTTTGTTGCAACTCCTCACCAAGTGTCGCTAAAGCACATCAACTTCTGCACCATCCAATCAATCGCCAAGTTGCCAAGATGGTCGCCAAAATTTCGCTATGTTTTCATTGAATCGCCATTATATTGCAAGGAACGGCATTGCTTGCGAATATTACAATTTTAGCATAAAATAAATACAACAGGAAATAGTATTAACGTTTTACACATCCAGATATAAATTACTTATACTATTTTAAGCATTCATTACACAAAATTTGTAACAATATGTTACTTTTGCTGAGCAGAGATCAGCTTAGGAAAGTGTTTTCAAAAATCGGCCCACAAAAGGGGGTGTTATAAATTTTAAAAAAATCCTTTTTTATCAGCAATTAGATTTACAAACTTAAAATTTAACAAATATGATTTTTTATCCCACTGAGGTATGAAAAAGCTTTTTTTTGTTTAATTTGCAATTCACGTAAAATTAAATCATTAAAAACTTCTTTATCTTTCAATCTGTAATTTTTCAATTCATCCGTGCGATGAACGGGTATACCAGCTAGTTATGAATAAATCTATTGCCAATTTCTTACTAATCCAATTCTTAAAATATTTTTTTTAAAATTTTCTTAAAGAAAAAGTCAAGTTATAGAAGATTTAGTTGTTTGTATCGTGCTTTAAACGTTGAAAAATAAAATAATGGTGCACTTTTTACTGAAAAGAAGTATAAATATCTCTAAAACATTTGTAAAACTAATCGATCGGTTTATTAAGGTTGAAGTTAGAGCAATGCTACAGCTACAGTGATTGACTTCGTGATTTTGAACCACTATCAAGTGACGAAGATGTCATCTGAGTAGGCACTCCATTTTTCACATTCTGTAATGATTTCAAAACCCAATAGATTCGATGCCCATCAACTCAACTATGAGATGGTGTTTGGAAAAAAGCATGAGACCTGATTGCGCTATCTTTTGGTTACGATACCTTTAATTTATTAACCCCAAGGTACTCCTACCGCTATTTAAAAAGTTATCGCAAATCTTAAAGGAAAAAATATAAACATTTATATAGTATTTTTCAATTCCTACTATTAGCTCTCTCTCTCTCTCTATATATATATATAATTATTTATATATATATGTATCTTGTTCAAATTTTCAATCGTTAATAAAATACTTTTTATTCATCCAATCAAGTTCAAATAATTTTTTTTAAAACTTGTAGTGGATTACTTGATGTTAATACAGCTTTTTCAAATATTAGTTCATTAATTACCGATTAATTAATTAAATTAATTACCTGTTTTCGATGCCAACTTAGATTCGTCTCCATTGTTGTAACAATGAAACTGTTAAGACAATGACAAAAGTTGGCGTCAAAAACCAGTCTTTCAGCCAAACTAGCCAAAACGGGTGTGCATTGTTACAACAATGCAGACAAATGATGCTCTTCTTTCAATTCCTACTATTAGTTTATTCCCTCTCTCTCTCTCTCTCTCTCTCTATATATATATATATCTTGTTCAAATTTTCAATCGTTAATAAAATACTTTCTATTCATCCATTCAAAGGGAATTGACTTAAATTTTTTTTATATCACTTGTTATTGTAATTTTTTTAAATATATTTTAGTCTTATTATTAATGCAGTGTGGTTGGAAGAAGAGATAGAATTTCAGAAATTATAAACTTTAATAAAAATTTTAAGTCATTTATTTGACCAGATTTCAAACAAAATATTAATAATATCTGACAAATGTATTTTTCGTGATTTAACTGTTAAATATTTCCTATGTTTCTGAATCAATGTTTGATCGAAACTCAAATTTTTTTTATCCTTGCCATTTTATGTGGGGAAAAAAATTAAGCAACCAGAAAGAGAAAATTTAATAAGATAAAGAAAGAGGAAGATCAACGCTATAAAAGGGGCGAATTTTAAATATCTAATATTAAGCATTATATATTTTAGTAAAATAAGAGTCAAAACTTTTATGAAGATTGTATTTTTTTTCTCAAAGTTATGTGTCACTTAAAACCTGATGTCTCAAAAATTTATGAATGTATTTCTTTTATTTTGTATACATGTTATTTGAAGTACGTTAAAGACAATGACAAGGATTTAGCTCAAACATCAATAGTGTCTTAGCCATTTATTGTTACGAACACCATGGATTTTACAAAATTTTCGATTAAAAAATATGCAAAAAGCCATAATTTTTTGGTAAATTTGAATATACACTGCTGGCCACCGTAAATGAAACACCAAGAAAGACAAGAGATAGCACAACAAAATTTATTTTGTAGATAACATGTTGACCAAGTATCAAATAATTAAATTTATAGACTTCTGTGAAGTGTGGTTCCTGCCAGAATCAGTAGACAGAGTAGCCACCATTGTTGGAGATCACTGCTGCTACACGCCTCGGCATTGATTCAAAGAGACTTTGGATGTGTTCTTGGGGTACAACAGACCAAGCAGCTTCCACACGTTGCCAAAGTTGATCTGGTATGGCAGCTAGGGGTGTAATCTGGATCAATCGTTGAGCAACCATTGACCACATGTTTTCTATCGGCGAAAGATCCGGAGAGCGAGCCGGCCAGGGAAGCAATTCAATCTGGTGATTGACGAAGAACCTTTGGACCATGCGTGTCACGTGTGGTCGCGCATTATCCTGTTGAAATATGGCTGTGGCCAAGCCCTGAAGATAAGGAAGGACAACTGGCTCCACACCTCGGAGATGTAACGCTGGCTGTTTAAAGTACCGGCAATGCGTTTTAGAGGAGTGCGAGAGTGATATCCAATACCGCCCAATACCATAATACCCGGTGCAGGACCAGTGTGGCGGTGCATAACGCAGCTGTTCAGCATCCTCTCTCCACGGTATCTCCAGACTCGAATCCGACCATCGTGGTGTTGCAGACAGATGCGTGACTCGTCAGTAAAGACAACTTCATTCCATTATGCCGCCCACATCCTTCTTTCATCGCACCATTGGCAGAGGAGACGTCTGTGGTTCTGCGTCAAGGGTAGACCAAGCAATGGACGTCTTGCGGACAGACCACTCTGCTGTAAACGGCGTCGAATGGTACGCGCAGACACTAAATGATGTGTTACAGACTCAATGTGCTGTTCTGTGGTTCGTGATGTGACTGAGTGACCCGTCACTGCCATGCGCACAATTTGCCTGTCCTCACGTGAAGTGGTGCACTGAGGTGGATCCGATCGACCACGTCGGTCCGTTGTACCTTCCAGCATCCAACGGTCACATATCCGCATTACAGTTGTTTGGTTTCGTCCAACACGACTACCGATTTCCCTGAAAGATAATCCACAATCTCGGTAAGCCACTATCCTTCCTCTGTCAAACTCGGATACTTGATCAAAAGCTGATCGCTGTTTTCTACGAGACATAACTGATCGTTTTTTGAAAAAAAACCAAAAGAAAAACACAATTGCCGAACTTGAAATCGTCGAAATCTCCAAGCCTTAAATAGCGCTTTGAGGTGGCGCCACAGGCGTGCGTGATGTGTGTCTGCGCTGAAATTCTAATCATTTGCATATACCTCCGCTAATGCATGTTGTAAATTTCATGTTATTTGCATGCTTCCTTCAGGGTGTTGCATTTACGGTGGCCAGCAGTGTATTTCAGATTTTAGTTCATTGCCTTTAATTGTGTAAGTATGTAGTGTAAAAAAATAATTTAAGTATATGGTTTTGAATTCCGTGTAGAGTGTTTTAAAATTTAGAGTAATTTTCCTCAAATTTTACCCAAAATACCTCATTTGATAAATTTAAATTGTCATACAATACCTAATGAGGCTGCGCATTGGTATTTATAACCTTTGCAACCCGAGTACATTCCCCAGGAGCTGGTATCACTTTTTATTGCGGCACCATATAGGCGATACCAATTACCGCAAGTAATTTTGAAGACCATTTTCCTCCCCAGAAGGCGGCACCTGAGCTCTGAAGATGCGAACCTGCACTAAGATTTAATTTTGGCGAAAGCACCCAAGCCAAACAAACACTCTAGAGATCTTTTACGTGCCGCATAATCATACGACATGGCCGCTGGCGATTTTCTGCATCAGCAAAATCCACCAACTTGGGCCGGGTGCGCACCCGCAACCTTGGGTGCAGAAGGTCAGTGACAAACCAGCCAAGCCACCCGGCATTTTAGAAAACTTGTCTTCCAACGTAGGGCGTAAGTTACACATAGCTTTTCGTTGGTAAGTAGATAATACTAGCTAATAAATGAACAACAACAAGAACAAAAACAAAAAAAAACTCTACTGTAATAATCTGAATAACCTAAAGTATTTAAATTATATACGAATAGAAAAAGGTATAAGAGTATATTTCAAATTTATATCTCCGAAATCTAAAAATCATTTAATTAAATATTCCAAAAGTAATTTTGCTGATTTAGAAATGAAAATTTGAATATTAAAACAATTTGAAATTGGAGTGAGAGGACAATGGATTCTTAATACTATATTTCATTCAATTAGCCCCGTTTCATAGTAATTGCATGACTAATAAGAAGATTTTAAGTTATGAATAATTAATTTCCTGCATGCGGAACCGCCTTGACGTAAAAACTAGTCAATAAATACTCTGCTACACCTTAGCAACCGTATGAGAACACACGCATAAAAGTTTCTAGCAAAGGAGGAATGGACGAGAGAAAAATTTTAATGCGATATGCAAAACTGAAGAACTCTCAAAAATGTCAGAGTAAATGCTGTAGCTAATCGACACATGCGCTGATAAATCTAACAAAAGTAAATATATTTTAAATTTTTTAAATATTTCTGCTATAGGTAGGGAAATATTTCACATTTCTGTGAAATTTAAATAATTTGAAACAAAAAATAAAGTTCTTTGCGAAAATCATTTAAATATGTTTTTTGTTTCGAATCTTACTCAAATTTTTATTGTCTCAAATCTGATAGATTAAAATATTATTCGAATAATTCTAATACGCATTGTGTTCCGAAATTACATTTGAGCTTTTAATAACATGGGGAAGTTCTTAGACATGACGGAACAATACATACTCAGATTTGTCATTGCTAGAGACAAATAATTTATTTTAAAACATACTAATCTCTTTTGCAAGAAAAAAGCATGGATTTTGCTTAAGAAATTGAAAATATTGCCCAAATTTGATAAAACATTGCAAACATATATACGTATTTTTCAATCATTCAAAAAGTTGTAATAATTGAAAAAAGTTAATATAATATTTAACATAAAAGTTATACTATTATTTTTTTAAAGCAAATTTATACATTTGAGAAGTTTTATAGCATGTTGAAATAAAATGTGAAAATTATTCTGAAAGCAAAGATATTTTTTTTATTCTATTAGAACGTCAAACAAAATGCACACAAAGTATTCGAAAGTTCAAACGTATGCAAAAATTACATACGTTGCACAGCAAAAATTGTACTGCAACGTACACTAATTTTAATGAAATATACTGTAAACAATTTTTTGCTTCAAAATAAATTATAAAACGGATAAAGATTAAAACTTCTGTGTTAAAATTTAATAAAATTAAATCTCTTGTTAGGATAACTCATAAAGAAAAAAATTAAATTTCCTTATTAAATAGTCGGCCTGATTTTACATTTTAAGTAAATTTGCAAATCGTGATACAATAAAAATTCCTAATAATATTTCTTATAAAATGAAACAAAGGATTTAAAAAAAAATGGTTAATTCTGATTGGTTGCTTTTAAGCATAAGTTCTTTCTATCAAGTTAAAGAGGTTTTTTTTACATATAGTCAAACGATATATATCACTTTTGGAATTTTTGGAATATTTTGGTCGTTTTCAGGTATCATATTTTAAAATAATGTGCCTGATAAACTTTTCTTTAAAAACTGCGAAAGGTTTTTACAGATTCTAAAAACGAAAAGTTCATTTTTTTCCTCTAAAAGATATTCGAAGTTCAATGTCAAAATTACATTCAGTAACGATAACTTGTTTTAACATTGATTGTCAATAGTCGTAAGCACATCGTTTTTAAATAAATTAATGCAGAATTTTTTTCCTAATTTTATTGTAATTTTTTAAAATTCAATAATAATTTTGCAATATTTGTGTTAAATAAATAATAAATCATTACATTTTTTTAAGGAACTATTATGATTACTTTTATTTTTTAATACAAAAAATTTTAACTTATATTTGCAAAATATTTTGAATTTTCTTTGGAAAGTATATTTATTATTATATTCACAATATTAAAACGTATGTATATGTACAGAGAAAAAGAAAGAGGGAGAGAGAGCTACATACTATATCAGTATAAAATGTAATAATGTACAAAAAGATTGCAAATAGAGCAAAATGCATCGATATTTTTCGAAAGTATTGGAATACTTTATTTTTATTGTATCTTTTTTTTTAATGCAAAAAATCTCAATAAACGATATTTTTTTGAATTTACAAGAGTTGCTTGATTGCTTGATTCAACAAAGAACAATTTTTAATTTAAAATCATAAAAATTAACTAAAATTGATATTTATTTTTAAGTTTTGTAAAGTAAAAGGGCGCAGTTACTGCTTCTTAATTTACAAGAAAATGTGAATATGTGTATTTTACAAAAATACAAATGTATCAAAGAAAAAAAATTCTAAAAAATATTTTTTAACCTCAGTTTTATTATTTTTCACTATTTAGAGTATAAGGAACAAAAATTGTGACTGTTGACTAAAATGGACTGAAAAATAATTTGTACAAGATTAAAATTTTTTAAAAAAATCGATGTTTTTTAAAGCTTTAGCTTCATGAATTAAGGTTTGCACTATTTTTTGCATTGCAATGAATATAGCATTTTAATAACAAAAAAGCTAAATGAAAAATCAATATCTAATCAATAACTACTACCTTAAACTATTACTGCATTTTAGTGTAGTTTACATATATAATTATCTATAGCACACACACTCTTTTTACAATAACAGTATTCAATTAAATAAAAAAAATTCAATGCATTTCTTGAATTATGCAATAAATTAGAGTTGACTAAACCTTAGACGAAATGAGCACAATTCTTGCCAAACGATTATGCAACTGCCGGTATTCTATTTCCACCGTCAAGGGGGAAAATAGAATTAAGAATAAAATTAATTGTGTCATTCCCCTCCTAATGCTACTTGAATATTGTTCCTTTGCATTGAAATAAGAAACTAAAAATTAAATTTACCTGATGAAAAAGAAAATTCTTGGTATTCAATCCCCATTGATACCACTGACAGATCATGGAAAAATTTCTCCCATTTTTCCCGTTTCTCCCATCCGAACCATCCCTTGTATAGATCAACTCTTATGTGTATGAATGGCTCTATCCTGACGTCACAAGTAGGTTTGCCTGCAGAGCTCTGACGTCGCCAAATGGAGCCAAAAATAGTCGCAGGTTCAACGTAGCGGCGGGTTTCTCGCCGTTTGCGAAATTAGTTTATATCCCCTTTATTTTTAGTTCTAATTTTAAAAGGACTGATAGAAATGCCAGAGATCATTCGGGTCGTAATTTAACTGTTTCCTAGACTTTCAAGTGGTTCATTAATCAATTTATTTGGGAGAACTTCATTCGGATCCAGATCTTGTCAAAGTTTGAAGCAATTCAGTTTATTAGTTTATATTTTAATAAAATATTAAGTTACTAAATTTATATTTAGAAATGTATTAAATACTAATACAGTTCAACAATATGTGGGAATATTCTTAAATACACATAACTATTTGAAATATGAAGGGAAAATATTATTTTCTCTGTATAGCTTTTTCATCTATAACAAAATATAACAATAAATCTTGAACCAAATGTTCCAAATATTTCACTTTCTGAAATAGAAGTAATTAATGTATACATTATACTAGTTTTTGAATTTCTTACTCTTAATAGATTTTTTTTAAAAAAATGAATTGTAAAATTATAGACAGAACAAAAAAAATATATTCCCTGTAAAGATTATATCTATAACTACATCAACAGTGCATTATGTTAATAAATATTCCAATTAATTTTATTTTCAAAACCACTCTTTTTTGTTAACTCTCTCAGAGTTTTCCTTTCAATTCAGACAACTTTTAAGAAACTTGCAAATTTTAGACTTATATAAATTACTCAGAAATATTATATGAAATCAGACCTCAAAGAATCGATGTTTCATACCACATTAGATAACCACTAAAAACAATTATTCTTTGTTTATATATATATATACATACATACATATATATATATATATTGATTGATTATATCATTTCTTTATGCATGACATATTTCTGAACAATTTATATTTAAAATATAAATAATCAATTTTAGCCGTTACAAATAAATGTAGTGTACTAAAACAAAACTAAAAATAATTTGTTCTCAGTTCTTGAAATGTGTCGCAATAGGTAAAATAAAAAATTGCATTATTTGTATTTTAATAAAAAAAAATTTTAACCCCTTAATCGGTCAATTTTTTTGCCCGAAATATTAAAAAAAAAAAAAATAAATAAAGGCACATTTTTTATTGCATATACCTAAGCATAATACTTAACAAAAGGAGAAAATGGAAGCATTTTATTTTAATTTTCAATTTTAAACTTTTCACATAATTTTTTATTTTATAATTGTGGAACACAAAAACCCCTAAATGTTTGCTCTTTATAAGTACACTCTGCATGCCATGAAGAAAGTTTCATATATCTTAAAAGAATTTCTCATATATTTACAAAAGAATTTCATGTTCGTACCTCTTTCTTCAAACGGCAGAGGAGTTTGTATGTGTGCATAAAAAATTGCATGGTGTAATACTCAGTCTTACATTGCAATGGAAACAGATATAATATCGGGTTTTTTTTTATTATCTTTCCATTTTCATTTCTACTCAAGAAACAAATTGTCCACTGGCTTGCCAATCTTTTTTGAATATTTTCAAGAATCCAAACTCTTGCTTTCAATGAAAAATTTACATCTTCACCACCAAGAAAATCCCGGATGAGAAGTATTTCAGTACCACGGACAAACTGCATCTCTCAAAAACACCACTAGTTCTAATAATATCAATATCAGAATTGAAAATACGTGCAAATCAAAGGAAAAAGAAAATTTCAGTGCCCGTACTGTATATGGACAAACCGGTTGTGGTCAGCTATTGGTAGCTCGTACGGTGTACGGGCAAACCAGTTAAGGGATTTAATGAAACGATGGCTTTTACAGGTTATTAAGAATTTAATTATAACTGCAAATCTTAATTTATTCTTTCTTGGGAGTCTATTTTTTTTTTCAGTGAAACTAAAGTTTTCATTTAGTAAATGTAAAAAGAAGTCTTAATCATTATGAAAACTTCAAAATATTTCATTAGTTTATTAGTATAAATAAAAAAATTTATATATTTATACACGTATGGAAATTCTAACCTAAATTCATACAAACAAACTTATAAGTAAATAATCAGTAAAGTATGCTTATTTAGTAATAGAAAATAACCAAGAAGTAGGAATACCAAAAAAAAAAAAAAAAAGCAAAAAAAAAAAAAAAAAGAATCAAAAATTGATGCTGCAGCTGTTGTTCATATTGCAGGCTGAGAACAGCTTTTAGCAAGATTAAGCTAAAATTTAAAGTCTATAGCCAACCATCTTTCTTCTCTTTATAAAAGTGAGAAAAAACAATTATAATAATAGTAAAAGAAAGAAATCAAAATAACAGATATCTGTTATAAACAACACAATATAGGTATAAATATAATTTTATGAAATATGACGTAACTATAAAGCACAAATAGAAGGAAGAAATACCACTTTCGGGAGAGTAGTGATACAGAAAGACATGAATGTAATATAGAAAAAAATATATAAAAACATGCAAAGAGAGAGATAGAATGTTGAAGATACACATAGAATTTTAATTTGTACAAGAAACATGAATTTGTGTTGTCTACATTATTAATATAATACCATTTAAAATAACAAAATTACGAGGACCGCTGCCAATAGTCCTAGTGTTGTCCTAGACGCGTAAATATATATAACTCTCCTACACTCCCCCTTTTAAAAATTGAAGATGTTTACTAATACTATTAAGCGTGTTACTTTTTTAATTGGTAAATATTTCCATTTATATTATATGTTTTTCAAGAAAATCTTGTACTACATAAACAATAATTTATATATGTAAATAAGGTAATATATATGTATATATATATAAATATATGGGGAGGGGGTTCTTTTTTTCCAGAATACAAAAAGAATGAGAATTGAGCTTATAATAAGAGATATTTTTCATTACAGTCGAACCTGCATTTTACAAACCTCTGATTTGCGAATTTCTCTATTTTACGAACTTTTCCCTGGGGAACCTAGACCATTTTACGATTTTCTTCGTTAAATAACCTCCAAATAGCGAAATGCATTTCTTACATAACGAAATTTTTATCTTGGGTTTCGATTTTTTATCTAGCTATTTTTAAAATTTGTCTGGACATTTCAAGTTATTCTCTCTTTTAACACATTTTATGCTGGTCAATTACCTTGAACTGGTTTTACTATATGCCTAACTCACCTAGAGAAATAACATATTTTCATTTTCATTCATTTTTTTTTCAAACAAAATAATTCAAACAGATTAACGGACTTTATCATAAATTAAATTTAAGAATTCATGTGATAATGTATGCTTTAAATTACTGATTATAAAATAACATATGTTTAAAATTACTTGTAGACTTAAAATAATAAAAAATGTCATAAAATTCATTAGTTATAACATAAAATAAATTTTTTTTAAAGTTTAAAATACAGGTATTCCTGAACGATGTTTTTTCCTCCTTGCTTTACTTGCAGATTTCTTCTTGATGGATAAGATATATAATTTAAATGTATAGTAATTTACAAATAAATGGTGTGAGTAATTACTTTTTTTGAATAATATATAGTGTTAATGAATTTTAAAATGTGTTTTGTGTGGTTTATAAAGTATATTGAAAAACGATTCACTATTTAACGAACTTTTTTCGGGATTTAGCGACTTCGTAAAATAGAGGTCCGACTGTATTCTACTGTTGACTGGTTCGTGATTTGCTCCAGTTGTAAGAATGCAAAGTGTTGCCATTGAAGGAAAGTAAAACTTCTGCAAAAGTTTTTATCTGTCTTTGGAATATTAAAACTAGTTCAAAAACATTCAGAAGCAAACTAATGTGTACAGAATCTTGAAATTATCACAGATGAAAATCTCGGAAATTTCATGCTCTGGTCTCACACTTGGAATAATTAATGAACTGTAATCAAACATATCAGCCAATTATTTTACGAATAATGAAATGGCCTTGAAATGTCGCATTGGTTCAAAATGTATGTAAATAGTGCTATCTCAGAAATGTTTGCCGCGATTTGCTCCAGTTACTATCATGGAATGTAATGCACTTACCCATTGAGTGACGTGTCCGGACTAAAGAACCAAAGGTCACAAAAATGAGGAACTGAACTGTTCGACTTCGTGTTCTGTTTGTTTGAATACTAAATTCCTTGTTGGTATTGGACTGCGTTATCTGCATTTGAGACGAATATACTAAACATCGTGCAAAGAATTACTTGACGTGTTTTAAATTCATATTTTAGAGTTAATTCCCCTATACTAGGGATGGTGAACCAGTGACACGCGACACAATATTTTGGACACGCCAGCGATCAAAAAAGTTTGAATTTTATTTCAAAATAACAAAGCTCACTATGAAGTATTACGAACAAACGCGAGTGATCGGTCGCAGGGAGAACACTCGTTTGTTATTGTCTAGCCTTAGTTACGTCTCGGACTACAGTTGTTTCTGATGCAAAATTCGTATAGGCATAGCATAGTCAATTTCGTTGACACAACTGTATTTGAAAGTTAATTTGTGTTATATTTATGATTTTTAAATATTATTTAACATGGCTAGTTCAGAAAAGAACAAAAGTGCAAGATAGTAAGTGTAACAGAGAATTTCCAATTTGGTGAATCTAGAGAGAAATATGGCATAATTAATAAAGGCGACAAAGCGGTGTGTGTTTTATGTTCTGGAACAGTAGTATGTAGAACATCGTCTGTAAAGCGGAATTTTGAAACAAATCGCCAATCCACTTGTCAAAAAAGTGAACCACTGTAAAAATAATTGATTGCTTAGAAACCATTTGGCAGATGACTCCAATTCAGCATGCATTCTACTAAAAGTAACATCTTACAATTCTAATATAAGTTATTTGCCATCCAATCTGCAACAACAGAAGTCACACAAATGTTACATGAATTTGAATTATACGCATAACTAAAACATTTACAACTATACAGTGCAAAATATATTTTTTCGTAGTAAATAAAGAGCTTTGAGTTGTCAGTATATAGTTGTCTTATTTTTTCCAATAATCACATGTAAAAATTATATTACGGCACGTCTACAATTCATTAACACTTCTTTAGAAAAAATGGCACTTTGATCCATAAAGGTTCGCCACCCCTGTCCTATACGAATGCTAGAAGCTTATATGCAGTTGAAGACTGAAATCGTATAGTGAAATGTGGGATATTTGTATATTACTCTCTTACAATTTCAAGGTATACTTAAACTTCTATAATTGACCATTGTTGAGGTTATCGGAATCTTCATGATTATTTACAAGTTACTCCTTCACATTATTCAATTTCTTCATTGACCTCTGAAGCTTTAAAAAACGATACATATTTTAAAATCTTAAAGCATCCACAACTGAGGATTCGTTGGATGCCTCTTCATGGCGAACTCAAAAACAGCTAAATAGTTGGCAGTGTAGCTAAATATTTTTGAACGAATAAAGAAACATTTCACACAATTTTTATTTGCATACTTTACAGGTGTTCTGTGTGTAAAAACTTCATTATACGGCATACATCAATGCGATAGTCTAGTTCCTGCCGCACCCTACTCAACATGCTATTATCACGTGATAACATCAATGTGATTGGCAACACGTGCTATCATTTGCATGTTATCCATATAATCCAAAAACTTGGTGTTTTACACGTGACCAAGTTTCGGTAACCCTTTTCCACATGATGTAGCGCAGGCATGTCAAACACGCGGCCCGCCAGTACATAGGTTGCGGCCTGTGGAGACATTTTACAAAATTAATTACATTTTACAAAGTCAATCTTTAAGGGTTTTTTTTATTTTGAAATTTGTTTCCAATAAACTTTTAAAAGTTTGCAACTTATTAACCTGTTATATATCCTTGTTTTTTAAAAAAATCATATTTAATTATAGAAATGGTTTTTAAATGAAAATTATTTTTAGTATTTTATTGAATTTTTTTCATTGAATTTTACTATAATAAATTATTTTTTATTAAATTCTTAAATGCATTTATTAATATTATTTGTTATAGATCGCACTACGATTCATCGTGTGTGTGACTTTTATTTCTTCGAAGCAGTTGAAATATTATTTTTTTTAATTTAAAAACCCTAAGATGGAAAAGGGTTTACTCAATAGTTTGTGAATTAAAGTGGATTTTGGTTTTTAATCATATCAAACTAAAAAAGTTATTTAATAAAAGCATAATCAAACTTCAAAAACCGAATAAGAAAAGATGAACATCGTAACTTTCAAGATGCAATATTTTTATGCCCAAAGCAAGAATAAAATATTGTGCCTGACATTTGAAAACTGTAATTCAGTTGCTAAGGAGTATAGTTTTAAAACGCACTATGACACAAATCCAAAAACAAACTATGACAAATATGTTGCGAAACTTTGTGAAGACGAGTTGTCGGAATTGAAATCAACTCTTAAGAAATGGAGAAAAAAAATGTATTTACTACGTTTGTTGAGTGAGAGTGAATATTAACGTCACACTGTTCAGCTACTCGAGGGCGTTTGGCGACGGACCATGGTCAAGTGATGTGGTTGACACCTGAGTTGGCACCCCTTCTCCTAACTTCCACACCACAACAATGGGAGGACGTTTTAGTCTCAATATATTTAACGTACATGGACTTCATTGGCACAAGGCTCAAACTCATACGACTCGAGTTCGTTACCTAGACAGCTAGGCTACCACAGCCTACTAAATTTGTTGAAGACAATGCAATTGTGTGCAGTAAAAACTAGTTATATATTATCAATTTTCATCGTAAGTACAGATCAAAACCATTTTCTAAAGAAGATTTTATTAGTGAATGCTTAATTAAAGCGGAGGAATTTCCGTATTTACTCAAATCTAAGTCGCACTTTTTCGCCAATGTTAATGCTACTGAAAATCGGGGGCAGCTTCGAAGGGAAAGAAACTTGTTGGACGGGGGTAATTACAGCAATTACGGGGGCATGTATGAAAAAAAATTTATTATACTGATATAATAATTATTCCTTTTTTATTCGTTCTCATTTAAAATTTATTTCAATTTCGTAAAATTTGATATCGTAAACCCTCTTACACTATTTTTCACAAAAATTTGTTGAGAATTTGGGGTGCAGCTTAGAAACGATGGCAGATTAGATTCGAAAAAAAATGGTATTATGCCCAGCACAAATGAAAAAGATTTAAAAGTGTAAGTTTAAGTCGAAATTCTGTAACCAGCAGAGGTGATGAAACAGTCGAGAATTATAGTCTAGAATAGTAGTCGAGTCATGTATTATGCATAATACATGTTTTTGATGCATTTAAAGAAGTTTTGAGGGGGGGGAAGTGTTCCTTGGGCAAAAGTTAGTTAGTCTTGCAACTGATAGCACACCTACCGTGACCAGTATTACTAAAGGAGCAGCGAAATTAAAAGAAACAAGAGCAAACAGCATGGGGAAAAAATTTTAAACATTTTCCTTATATTATTTCATAGCAACTACTGTTCTTGTTCATGAACTATGATATATTGGACATGTTTTAAAGTAGTCAGTAAAATTGTAAGCCATATTCGAGCATGAAGACTTTAGCATCGTCGATTTGCTTCATTTCTGGAAGATTCAGAATGTGAATTTATCGATCAACCATATTATACGAAAGTTCTATGGATTTCGAGTTATAAAGTGTTAAAACGATTTTTTAATTTTCTGGGTGAAATCATTATTTTTTTGGAAACAAAGAAAAAATTATGAATGTGCTGAGTTAAAAGATGAAAAAATATGAAAGAAGAAAAAGATACGGAATTAAAAGATGAGAAGAGATGAAAGGAAAAAAAATGCTGAATTAAAAGTTGAAGCGTTATCAACTGAGGAAACCCCTGACTTCCTAAGTTGATCTTACAAGTCAACTTAACTTATGCTTCAAGGCAAAAATTATTTTGTTACAATGCTATTTGATATTAACGCTTTCAAACAAAAATATTACAGACAAATTATTACAAACAGAAAGAGAAAACATCTCAGTTCGAAAGCTTCAAAATCTATTGATTAAATCACTTAAATTAAAATCATCAGCATAATTTCACCAAATTTGATCGAAATGGAATTCGATCGAATATTTTCTAAATTTACAAATTTTGAATTACAATAAAAAGTTTTTTTTTTTGTAAAAGTTAGTTTTGAAAATAATTAATTGAAATTTTTTGTGTATGTTCTGTATAATAGTAGAAGTGTTTTAACCTTCACATTTATCATCACTGTTTTATTACAAAATTTACAGTCCCTTGTGTTAATATAATCACTGTTTTTTTAAGCAATTTCAAACAATAACTAAGTCCCTTATGTGAATATAATCATTGTTTTCTTAAACAATTTCATATAATAACTAGACAAAGTGCTCTAGTTTTTGTAAAAATTAAAATACCTCTTATCCTATAGGTCATTTCAAAAATGAACAACATAGCAACACATCAGAATTGGAAAATTGAAGATTTGTTCGTAAACTTTTGGTACAGAATGGGCAGCGTTTATGTTATTTTTTGTGTTTGTATATATATATATAAATTTTTACCCCAATTTTTCCCCATTTAAATAATAATAATTCTTTTCCTCTTCTTAATTTTAGCATATTTTTCTTAAAATGTACTAAACAAATCTAAAAATCACACACACACACACAAAAACAAGAACAAAATTCTCATATCTTCATTTTTTCTAAAAAAAAGTTGTCGCAAGTAGTCGGATACAAGTTTCCCCTCAGGCCTTTTAAATCTGACACATACTCATAGGGAGAGTGAGTGAGTGAGTAAATATTAACGTCACACTGTTCAGCTATACGAGGGCTTTGGCGATGGACCTCGTAATTTTGCACCATGGTCAAGTGACGAGGATGGTATCAGTGAGCTGGAACCTTCCTCTCCCTAACTACCATACTTCACCAACGGGGAGACGTTTGAGTTCTCTTCAGATTTAATGTGCATCGCTTCCCTACACGGCGGGTCTTCAGTGGTGGTACTGGGCTTGAACTCATGACACGCCAACGTTGTCCGTTGACACGAGTCCGTTACCTTGACCAATAGGCTACAGCGGTCACCTCATGGGGAGGAAATTCTTCTCAAAGTTTTTATTTTTTAAATGACATATTAGCCTTTCCCTCTTACATTTAATTTTAAATAAGAAAAAGCTCGTAATTTAAGATGTTACTTATAGTTAAAACTCAAATTCTATTAGAAATCTTGTGACGAATCTATACGGGTTTCTACTAATTCTTCTTTAATCTTTAAATTAAAATATTTATTTCAACCAACCTTCATCGAGAAACCAAACGCTATTTATGTAAATGAGAAATATTATACAAATTCGGTTTTCGCTAGTTGAAGGAGAGCGAAGTAAGAGGTCAAGTTAAGTTAAGTAAAGTAAAGTAAAGAGAGTGAGCTGTGGACACGTAGTTGTTGACAAGTTAAGCGAGGTTGATACGTTTGATGTGTGCAAAGAGAATTAGTTATTGAAGATTGAAAAGCAGTGTAATTAAATATTACAGAGAGTGGAGCCATCGGCATTTGATCCAGCTTACGATAGGGCCTGAAGTTCTTCGTGAAGGAACCGAAGCATTAAGAAATAAGGTACTGTAAATTTGATTAAGTAAAAGCTGATTATTAGTGTGTGGCGTAGTTGTAAATGTGCGCGTTTAAGCTATCTTAGATTAAGTTGAAGTTCTGTAATATTATCCCTGCAATTGCATATCTCACCTCTGCACTCTACCATTGTTTATGTACCTTAATTAGAATTGTGTTGTGTCTGTTTCTTAATAAGGGATAATAATTAATAAATCAGTTTAGATTGGAATAATGTCTATGGATCATTTAATTCCTCCTACACATCTAGCCGGGATTTCAGATAGACGGGAGGGTAGGAATGTAAGGGGTGACTACAGGTCACCACAATCTTTAGATTAGGATAGAAATCTTTTTATACATTAAGTTAGACCCAATATGTTCCGACAGGACTCGATGCCAAGGAAAAACGTAAAGATTAAAACTTCAAAATATGAGATTTCTGTTGAAATATTATTTGAATTTTAAAAATGAATTTCTGACCAGAATTTAATTTATTCATTTCTAATTTTTTTTTCATTACACCCCATCGCAATTTTACCGTTATTATTGCAACAGATGCAGCTTATTAATGAGAGGGAAATTTCTTAGCACTTTTATTCATTGAAAAAAAATTTAGTGTCTGTAAAAATCAATTACAAAAACAATCATGCCCTTTAACGTAATAAAATCATTTTTAAACAGAATGTCGAAATTCTCTGTATCTAAACGCTGAAAAATAACGTTATTTGACCCTTCTGGGCATATTGACAGCTCTCTTTCTTATCTCACCCTGAGCCCGGAAGTGAGGGAGTTGAAGTATGACCCTGATAAAAAAAAAATATAACAAACCATGTTCTCAATGTTTTGCAGCTTATAAGTGAATGTTAATTTTCAATTATTATGATTACCGCTGATATTCATTCCGAGATTTTAAAAATTACAACTGCTACGTGGAACGAGATTCCCTCGCACTTTTTTGGTACATGCATGCTCTATCAAACTGCTTTAGTTACCGTATAAAGGGAATAATTCATTTTTAACATAAATCCAACGAGTTTAGATAGCAATTGAATAAAATCTTCTGTACTCCAAAATAGCAAAGATTAATGAAAAATTTCATTTACAATATCAAATGGAGTTCTTGAAGTGTATTTTTGAGAGGGAAAAGACATAAAAATAATCATAAGTTATACAGCATCAGAATATAGCGAAGAACATTATTTTTATCATAATAACAAGGAAGAAAGAATGAATAGATATATTAAATGGGGGGTGGGGGAGTACAGTGGTGGTCAAAATTGCGGACAATTTTTAAAATTGTTATGTTTTTTTTAGGTTTGAAAGCTTATAGAAAATGTTACGATGCACAAAATACAAAGTCTTTTATATCATTTTAAAGAGAATTTTATACTGGAAATACATGTAGTGATCTCAACCCTGCTGAAAACTTGTGGCACCGTTTGAAAACTCTTGCCCGAATGAGGTACCTATGAAATAAAAAAACTAATTGAGAATGTAATTATTTCTTGGCATCCTGGACGAAGGAAGAGCTTAAAACTATTTTCAGTTCAATGAAACGTCGATGTGAAGCCGTAATAAAAAATAAAGGCTGCCGATATACATTAGATACTGATGATAGCAGTAAGCTATCATCAGTATCTAATGTATATCAATAGTTATTGCTGCATAACTTTTTTTGCGTGGAAAATATGAATTTTGTCTTTTGTATTGAATTCAGAATTAAATTCTTTTTAAAATGATATAAAAGACTTTGCCTTTTGTGCAACGTAAAATTTTCTATAAGCATACAAACTTAAAAAACAAAACAATTTTAAAAAGTTATAACGTGTCTATTCGCATATTTTTTACTAATCCTCTTGGGGAAATTCTATTAATTTAAATATTGCTCATTAAGAAACTTTCTTCCTAAGAAGAAGATGAGATCTATGGGTAAATCGTGTCGTATATTTAAGGAGTAACTTTTAGATTCGAAGGGAGGGAAAGGCTAGGAGTTAACCGATAGAAGTTTGTGATTAGCGTAAAAGTAATTGATAGTTAGACGAGAATGACTCGTCGATTAATTAATTAATATTTAAAAATTGATATTTGACGGTTCAGTCATAAGATACTGAAACTGGAATCAAATCGACTGATTGTCGATTATTTGAGATAAGAGTTACGATTATTATACCAAACATAAATAATTCTACAAATATTAACTATCTCATCTTCTCCGCTTTAGCTCCAATATTTTATACAAGTGCATTTCCTCCCCTGGGTTTATGAGACTTTAAAAGGATTAATAAATAATATTTGTTTTTATTATGGCTGGTATTCATTCTGACTCTCAATCATTAAGGGATTTCAGGGGAAATCCCTTACAAAGTGTCCACAATTTTGGCAGCCACAGAAAGAGTTAAAAGAACGTTATACATGGTATATAGAATAATTGCATTTAATAGGATTTATCAAAAAACAATTTACTTCAGCGTAATAACTTTCTTTAAAGTTCTCCTGCAATAATTTATCAACTACGCGGTGGGAATATACAATACTAGAAGCTGTAGGGATGGGATAATTCTAATTTTACTCGCTATTCAAGTGAAAATTCCATTGGTATGAATGGATGGGTGTAACACAATTGAACAAATAATTAAGACCTTTCACTCATGTCCCCGAGCACTAATCCCCCTTTAATCCCTTTCCGTAAACATTTGAGTTCCGAATGGTCTTAATGTTGACAACATAAACCTCACGAATTCTGTGATGGACTTCCGCTGGAGCCTTGTTCTATTTAGAGAGGCCGGATAATTTAATTTAATCGAGAAAATTTAATGAATTTAAGTGTGTTTCTTAAATAATTATTTCATTTAAAAAATTATCTAAGCGGGGCAGAATTATGTGAGATTATTTTTAAAAAACAAAAACATTTACAACGGAGTAATGTAACGTTAAATGCAACATTGATTCGAAATTGAAAATAATGTGCATTTTCACCTCAACTGTAATCAAATAAAAATTTTAATTTAATTTAATTAATGGGATGAAGAATAAACTCTTTAAACAAGTGTTCGTGACACAAGTTAAAAAAATTATTTTAAAAGAAATGATGATCTGTTTGCATTTAATCATTGCATTCCGTTATGGATTCGACATCAAAAGAATTTAATTAAAGTCAGAGCAATTTATATTGCTTTAACATCTAAAAAATAACACTCAAAAAGAACAAATGGTGTAAAAACTAATAATTATTAATTCCCTAGTTAGTTAAATTATTAATTCTCTAAAATTGCAAATAACAACTCAAAGCCATTTTTATTTTCATAAAAATTAGAACAACATAAAAAACTCTACTGTTGCCATTTGCACACAACTTAATTTTCTAAAATACATTAAAACAAAGATAATAATTAGATAGAAGATCAACACCTGATAATTGTAATAACTATGTAGCAAGATATTTCAAAGCGAAAATAATAATATAAATGATACAAGGCAGAGAATAAAAGTTTAATAAGCGGTAGATTAATAATATTTTATCATCATATACAAAATTTAAAAAATAGAATACTTCTAATGACATCAGAGTAAGATTTTTAATATATACTATATATAAGATCACAGTTTTTATTGAATTGCGATGTTTTGAAAGTTTACTTAATTATTTAAAATTTCTGAAATTATTTTTTAAAATTGTAAGAAAAAATTTGAATAAAAAAGCGTACAGTTTCTCAGAATTTTACCACATTTGCGCTAGACTGTAATAACTGTAATACTGTTTGTGTAAGTATTAATATTCTATTAAATTCTGCTATATAAATCTTACTTTGATTATATAATAGTACAAATTAATGCAATTTAATTTTAATTTATATGTTCATCATTTACGATATTAAAGTTTTAATTTCTTGCAAATAAAAATGATCTGTTCGCTTTCAAAAGCTAATGATTTATTTGTTCATTTTTATGACTTATTCTATAAAAAATTATTGCTCTATTTTTTCTATTTAAAAGTATCAATAGAAGAGTTGTATAGTTCTTCTTGTAAAATGTAAGCTAGGGACTATGCAATCACTGAAAAATCACATTCATAGGCTCAAAGAGTTCCAACTTAATTCCTGTTTTACTTTTCAAAGGCAGACTGTAAAACTTTTGTAACAAAACCAAAAGATACAAATATTTATTGATTAAGTCAGAGATTATACTTTCTAAGAATTGGAAAGTAGCCAAAATAGAATATTTTCTGTGTTTATTTTTATGTGCTAAAAAGTCTGCAAAGTAAGAGTTATTTATTTATTTTATTTTCATATTCCATACCGGAGTTTTTATTAGAATGTTATTTTCATGAATCAAGATGTATTTACTTTTGAAAACATTTTGCTTTTAGTTTGCACTTATTTAAAGGCATATTAAAAAATCTAAGCTATGAAGAATAGAGCATTTCTGTTTTCAAAAATAATTATTTTCTATCAAGTTTTCAAACAAAATTTCATTTAAAATATTAATAAATCTTTTAAAAAATTAGATGAAAACATCAAATATATATAAATGTCAATTCATAAAAAAATTATACTCTTACACAAAAGCTCTTATTTATAATCTCTTGAGACAGGCAAAATTGATTTCCTTAAAATACGTATAATCTCAGTACAATATTGATTTTTTAATCTAGAGGTATCAATTTGCAGCTAATGAAGTATTCTTAAATAGTAAAATGTATACTTTAAGGTTGTATTGATTATTTCTTTTGAAAAGAAATAGAAGAGCAAACGTGTATCAACGCTGTGCCGCATTCGAAATTTAGAGGGTTGCTATGCTAACGCGTGTAGCATTCTTTGGCGACCTGTGAAAAAGACAGTTTTTTCAATGGTAATCTATGCAATCCCATGAAAGAATTCCGGGACGGTTGGAATATTTTTTAAAGTTATAGTTTTTTAAATTTAATCGTAGAAATAAAATCAATGATTAAAAGCTTAGTTACAAAAATAAATCTCGTAATTTTCTAGATTCTAAAATAAAACTAAAAATATTCCATGTACAATGTACAACGTCCCACTATGTGTTGATCCCTGTTATCTGAAATTTCATAGAAAGTAATATGTATAAATTCATAAGTTTTTGATTACAAAACGTATCTAATTATAATTCCTTCTGTATATTTTAGTATTTTCAAATTAAATTTTAAAATATTATGTAATGCGATATAAAAAGAAATGAATAATATAAGATGTCTTATCTCTCTGAATAACTCTCAGTGGTTGGTGGGAAGCATACTTCCCCCTAAAAATGGTCTTAAGGCCAATTTAATTTTGTGTAATAACATCTAAATAAATTTCCTTTTATAAATCAATCGCAATGCCAGAAATATTTTAACATAGCTTGGAAAAAACGGCCTTATAAAGAAAGGGTTAAAAAGTAATATAATTTTAAAGTCAATTATGGATATTTTTTAAAAATTTGAGAAATTTTTAAAATTAGTATAATGTTTTTGATTTTAATTATTTTTTTGTTTTGTATTGTTCAGTGAAAACAATTTATCTTATTTATTAATTCAGTCAAGGAAAAGAAAATACGAAAAAAGGGATGTCGAAAGTTCTATTCGCTTAGAAAATTTCAACTATTGTGATTAGTTAAATATTTGTGATAATACTCATCTGAATTTTCAGAAAATATCCTATTTCAAGCTTTTTAATTTGTCAGTATTTATTGGATAATATAACAGGAAAATATATATCTGGAGTTATTCAGGATATTCATCAACTGATGTTTCTTTAAATATTCAATTCTCTTTCTTATTTCCGTTAACTTTATCAACTGGTATTATAAGATTGAGTAAAGTAGTAATTACGTAACGGGTTCTCTCAGCACCCTTTTACGAATCCTGTAGGGCAGCGGTTCTTAAATTTTCGATCTCCTCGGCCTTTTTAACACCCTTTTATAAGCTTCACTTGTATGTAACGGAATCTTTGAACTCCATTTTTACCCACTTTACAAGGTCAGATTAATTCGAAATTTTTCTCACTTGTCCAGGATCGATCACAATATAATAATTTAATAATTTTGTTCCATTGTCCTGATCAGGATTAACGATTTCCCATTTTCAGATCCCATCCCGCATCTGGCGATTAAAAAATTAAGTTACATCTTAGTTCGATTAACTATAAAAGAGTGTTTTTTAGTTTTTTAAAACCATAATTTTTATTTATGTATTAGCCTGACCTCTCTCACGGACCCCCAAGATTTTGAGCACCCCTCTCTGACTCCCAACACATAGTTGAGTGATTTAAAGGTTCCAGAGGAGGGGTCCACGGGTCCGGACCTTCCGTCATAACCCTTCATTTTTTACCGATTCATTATAGTCCCATGCATATAGTATGTAAAATGTAATTAAGTATTTGATATTAGTAATTTTTTTATTTATAAATGTTAATTATTTATTCAGTAATATATTTTTTGCTGTTTTTTTGTTCCTGACAATCGACAAAATAAAATAAAAAATTTTGGGGTGCGTATTGGATATAATACGAGAATGGTTGACCTTCAACCCTCGACCCTCTTCCCTTTAAAAATTCTTGTGTACACTACTACCCAATGTCGTAGGTGTGGTGAGGAAAGAAAAAGAGGTCATTATTATAACTTAATAATAAGTACGGAATATATGTACTTACCTACAGAACTAAAAAAAAACACTTTTAAAACCGCGTTTAAAGCAAAACGCGATACAAACTTAATAATAATAGCCCCGAATATAATTATATCAAATGATGCATTTATTATGAAACATTTCAAAATACATTAAAGAAATAAAATATTTTTATCAAAAGTTAGTTTTCGTAGTTATAGTCAGTAGAAGGCTTAGTCTGCGTACTGTCTGCCAATTTTGAATTTTCCATATCTAATTACTAACTGGTAAAATTTTCAGGCGGTCACCCCAAATTGTCTTGTCGGTCCACCGGTCGATCGCGATCGACGTAATGCCCACTCCGGCTCAAGAAAATAGCTGGGGAACCTCGGGAATCCGCGGATTACAGTTTAAGAACCGCTGCTCTAGGGGGGAACTTTTCCGATTAATTGTTTGATTTGAGAACCTTTCCTGTAAAGGATTTATGCAAATAAGAGATACCATTTAAAGTTAAGTGAATTGAGTTCGCGGAGGAAAATAGCAAATGGGTGTTTGTTGCCAAATTAAACAGTTGAATTGTTTTTAAATTCGGTAAAAGGGATTAAAAACCTCGTGGTTCAAGGAATCAAGCTGAGTATCTGCATTTAATGATAAGAATTCTTTCATTATATTTAAATTTATAGAAGGCTTCCAACTAACTAGCTCCTCATTAGCTTTATTAAAGGTTGATAGTAATTGAAAGGTTACGAAATAAATGTTGTCTTTTTTTCAATACCTTTTTATAAGCTTCACTTGTATGTAACGGAATCTTTGAACTCCATTTTTACCCACTTTAAAAGGTCAGATTAATTCGAAATTTTGCTCACTTGTCCAGGAATCATGACAATACAATAATTTAATAATTTTGTTCCATTGTCCTGATCAGGATGATAAGGATTAAGGATTTTCCATTTTCACACCCCATACCGCATTTGGCGACTCATTTCAGATCCCATTTCAAGATTTGGTGACTAAAAGATTAAGTTACAACTTCGTTCGATTAACTATAAAAGGGTGTTTTTTTAGTTTTTTTAAACTACAATTTATGAATGATGACTCTTCGTTTCACCGACCCTCACACTAGCTCGAGTGGTGGTTCGTTATAAATAAACAAATGAAAATAACAATTATGCAGAAAGTAATATTTTCTTATTAGCTTATTATTTGCTAAATTAGCTTATTAGCTAAATTAAATCATTATTATTAATTCTTTTTAAAATAGCTTAATTTTTCTAATTTAGCTCCGGTTCTAATCTCTGGAAAAGATGTCACTTTACCTGTTTATTTTGACAACCAAAACAGGCAGTAAATAAAGAAAATAAAAGTTTTAAGAAAATTTGAAGCTATATGCATTAAGAAAATAATTAAGGAACAGATCTTGTTTATGCTTCTCGAAAAAGTCACAAGTAAATCAAAAATGAATATCTATTTTTATCTCTGATTGGGCTCTTCAGTTTTAGCAAAATACCTCTTCAACAAAAAGATGTTTTGTGGATGAGAAGGAAATATTGATTCATGCACATTTTAACACGACAACCACCAAGATAGCAAAAAAGCTACTCAATACGTGCAATGGGCACTTAAAAGGAAAATAGATATTAATTAAAAGTACGAATTTTCAATTATCAGCATTATTTTTCCACAATGACGTTTTTAAAATTCATCTCTTCTAAGTAACATTTTTGCTAAGTTTTACTCCTTATAAAATTGTCGGAGACAAAAAAGAATTTTAGAATCAGATTGTGTGAAATGTTCAGTCATTTAATTATTAACTTACTTTAATATGAAAAATTATTCAACAGCTTATTTATTTGTCAGTGTTAAATTAGAATTTAAAAAAAAAAATTTGTAATGTAGAAAAGCTTTATAATGTTTTTGTTCAAGGTTTCAAAATAATTTTGAAACAACTGAAACTCAAAATTTTTACTTATTTAGACGAGGTTAGTTGAACGTTTTTCTGTTGCTTATTTCTGAACTAAAAGAACTACTTAACACAGCCCTAACGCGTCTCTTTACTTTAAGTCAATGCTTCTCAAACTTTCAATACTTGCTACACCAATATTCAATCATAATTTTCATCACGCCCCCTCCATACAATAAAAATGTATTGAATTCAACAATACAATATCTAGACGCTAAAGCTACAATACGACTTTAACCTCTTAAGTGTCACCGGCGTACATAAACGTTTCGCTCAGCCAGTGCGTCAATTGTCCCAGCCGTATATATACGTCATTCCAAAATACGATTTTTTTCTGTTCACTGCTCTCTATAAAATTATTGCGAAGGCTTTGAAATGCAATAAAATGACCTTGACAGTGTATGCGAAGGATTTACTTATTTCAGAGGATTTGCTTATTCACTCCCTTTTCTTCTCCCCCAATACACCACATACACGTGCATACGTGCAAAACGGTGGCATTGGGGAGCGAATCGCGAAACTTTTAATCGGCGGTTAAGGGATTAATTATAAAATGTACAAATTATCAAGATAAGTGTTAATTTTTGAATATAATTTTATGTATGACAAGCCCGTGAGGTCACTGGTAATTATCAAACTTATTCTTAATTTAGTATTGTTTAATTAATTATAAAATACATTGTGCAGTGCTGATACATTTATAAATGTATAATATCAGTGTAAATGTTTTTATTTTTTATTATGTCAAGTGTATTTTATTATTTTTTTTATTGTTTACTTTCAATAAACTAATATATTTTTTTTAAATAATCTTTTGTTTTCGACTTTTCAAGATGCTTACGTCCCCCTCCTAGGGTTATCACTCCTCTGTAGGGAGTGATAACCTAACTCCCGTCCCACAGTTTGAGAAGCTCTGCTTTAAGCCAAATTTACCTAAACTGGACCCTTACGAAAAACAACATCAACGTAAATAGATTTCACGTGTATTTGCCTCTTTGCAACACAATGGTTTCGTTACCCATTCCCTCTGTTTTATCAATCAGGTTACCGAAGTTTCCGAATGATTTAATGAGATGAATAATTAACACACATATGAACTGATTGGCTGTGTGGAAATAAGTGATTGTATTTATCATGTGACTATGACGTCACATGAATTTAGCCCATTATAAAATCCATCCAGGTTCCCACGTAGCGTAGCATGAAAATTAGTTGAATGGGACATTTTAGGAGTGTAGATAAGGAGATAGAAAATACGGAATCTGCTCCAATATGTTGCTTTATTACAATGATAGTGCAAATAAATAAATAACAGCAAAAAATAAACTATCTTCTAAGAAATATCTATTATAAATGTACTTGAAACTGTGTACATCGTTTCTGAGTTAAAAGTATAAAGAGAGAGAGAGAGAGAGAATAATAAAATACGATACTGAATCGATTATAACATTTTAATAAAGACAGAGTCTTTATCAAATGTTCCATTTACAAAATCAATACTGAAGCAAATGAATTATTTATAAAATAAGCGAATAAAAGTTCATTTGAAAAAAATTTGCTGGAACAATGTATATTAAATGCAATGGCATCATTTCTTTAAAAAAGTTTTTTTTGATACTCAAATCCCCCGAAACTTATCAATATGCATACAGATATAATCATTAATCTCCATGGTAACGGAGGTGTGAAATGGTGGGTTTAATTAGCACGTTAATTAACAGGGTGTCTGTGCAACAGACGTTCGAGACAAATCCTTTTTGAAAAGAAATTCTTTGTAATTTTTGAAGGTATAATGCAAAAGATTATTTTCCCGGAAAATGAATCTTTTCTTTTCGATAACCAAAGACTGAATTTTTATTAAAATATTAAACATTTTTAAAAGCGAAAAAAACGTAGATTTTCAAGATTAGTTAGTTCGTTAAAAATTAAAAGAAAGTTTTTTTTTTTTGATCATTCAAAAGCGAATTTTTAACTTACTTAATATCACATCACATTTGAAACGGAAAAAAATAAGAGTAGTGTTTATCTAAATTTAATATTTGTTGAATAAAACTAAAAATACACGAATATGAAGGAAAAAATACATTATTATAATGAATTTACTATATTAGAGCTGGTTTTTAAAATCGTGCCATTCTCAAATCACCAGAGGACTTCAAAATAATCTTACAATTTTTAGTTAGTTTTAATGATGAAAATAATACTCAAGTTAGTTGTTTGATTCATTAGTTGCTAACGTCTCACACAGGTGCAATATGAGAGATATTGGCAAGGAACCTCGTAATTTTCAGCATGGTCAAATGACGCGCGGATGACACCTCCAAGCTTCCATATAACATCAACGTGAGGATTTTCAACCTCAACAGATTTAACGTGCGTAAGTCCTTCTCCATGGTGAATCTGTAATGGCATCAGGAATCAAACCTATGACTTCAGAAAGTACCTCACTCTCTCCCTCAACGACATGGGCAGCTACGTCACCAATAGCCTTCATATTGTTTTGATGTTGTTGTTGTTGCTGATGCCCCCTGTCTGACATAGTCAGATCGAGGCCCACGAAATTCATCATGACATCGGGCTAGATTGTACGTCTGTCGTTAGTCGTATCTTTGAGCACCATGCAGGTGACAGTACGATTTAGCTCGGTTTCACTCCCATTTTGAGGGAGAACACCCTGGGGGGATCAGAGGCCTCCCATCTATCTTCCCCTTCCACAAACCTCACGAGAGGACTTGCGGCTCGACGGCTATTTAGAGTACCCCCATACCGCGAAGCACTATACATTCACAAACATCCATGCCCTTCTCCGGGATTCGAACCCAGACCCTAAGGAACAGCAGTCAGCTTCGCTAACCACTAGACCGGATGGGCGATATTGCATTGAAATGTGACAAAATAAACAATTAATTAACAACACGTGAGAAATTTGATAATTTGTTCCGTTTACCTGCAGTATATCCAGTATTCCACACGACAGGATTTGTGAAATCAGGATAAGCTACAAAGCTTGAAACGTTAACTGCTGGATAACCGCTGCTGTCTACAACGCAGAGAGACTGCATGATTGTTATAAAAAGGAACAGGAAAATAATTTAAAAAATTGTGTTGTGTACAGTAATACCGCGATAGTTGGGACTAAGTGATAATTGCGTAAATTGAATTTGCGTAAGTCGGGGTAAAATTTCGCATATAAATTAATCTTTAGTTAGGGCCGGAGACGAAAGAAAAGAACAATTTAGGGGGGGGGGATGTTTAATAAAATCTGTGAGATAACACAATTGCAAAATAGCAAACCGAAGTTATTCTGATGTAGAAGTCGAACAAAGCGTTTGCCGCCTCAAAGATTTTTTTTCTCCAGCAAAATTTCTTCGTTGCATAGTAATAGTTTTTGCATCCCTTCTTTAGTTGAAAAAATACACTCTTCATCGAAGTCAACATTTTCTAAAATTTGTAGCCCTTTTTCAATTACCCCTCAGGGGGCTCACCTTCTTTAGGTGAGTACGGGTGTCACAATCCCGAGGTGCCCTAGTGATCTTTTCCTTTTCCCACGGGGTTTACTGTCTTTGGTAAACACGGACTTCACGAACCCGGGGTACCCTAGTGATCCTTCTCTATTTTCGACCCTCTTTCTTGTCATTCAAATCATTCTTTCTTTCTCTTCCCGTCTAGACCACAGATATTAAAACAAATGTTTGGCGCAGTATAGCCGAAATCGGCTCTTGCGCCAATAAACCCCAAAATCACTCACTCACCCTTTTTCAATTAAACTGATGCTTTCTGTGAAATTTCCAACTGTCCTTCCATCTTTAGATTGAACTGGGTCTAATGACTCAAGGTCTTCAATGTCTTGCTCTAGCTCATGCATTTCTATGAGCTCATCCATTGTCAGCTCATGATTGTGGGAACCCGACAGTTCTGGAACGTCATTACTACCGATTTCTAAATTTATGCCTGTCTAATTTTTTTTATAATAGCACAAATTAAAATATATTGGCTTTCCATCGATTCCTCGCGATAGATCCAAAGTGTACGTTAACTCAACATGAAGCAGAGTGAGAGTAATCAAGTTGCGTAACGCTCAAACAAAAGACAAATCGACGAGATTTGAAAATCACGTAACTCCGGTTCCGCGAAAGTCGAAGTATTACTGTTTTTTCGGATTCAGTGAGGGTTTATTAACATCGCACTATAAAGTCACTCGAGGGATGTTGGGGACGGACTTCATACTTTCATGGTGAAGTGACGAGGACGATGCCTGAGCAGACATTCCTCTCTCTTAACTTCCACGCCAAAGTGAAAACTTTGAGCCGTGATGGATAAAACTTGTATCAGACCATAGGTACTCAACGTGGGCGATAACGCTCCCTTGTGGGCGTTTGAGGCTTTCAGGGGGGCAGTAAAAGACCCAGAGAAAATTAGTGGGCGTTGAGATGGCACGGAGGGGATTGGGCAGATTAACCAAATATAGTCTAAAAAAGCCAAAAAATAAAACAAGCTGATTATGTACTAACAAAAGTAGACTTTAATGTTATTTACCTTATGTTTATTGTATGTATTTAAATCATTTCTGTATCACATGTACGAAAATTCACATATTTCGCTTGTTCGGAAAGTGGATGAAAAACTTAAAGATAACATTACATAATCAGACCTACATTAAATTGAATGATATGGTGCATTTTAATTTCTGTAGTGCACGTGTTGTCTTTGTCAGTGAGCAGTAGAAAAAATGTTTCGTCCACTGCATTTCATTTCGTATATCATCCTAAAAACACAATTAAATATGTTAAGCAGGAATTAACGCGTGATTCTTTAAAGGCTTAAACTGTCAATTTATATTTATTTTGAAAAGGCAATGGGGTTTTATGAATTACTTCGTATCATCCAAACCTCCTGCCTGTCTTTATAACAAGTAAGCTAAAACTTTTATTCTACTCTTTTAAATGAAGAAGAAATTCAGTAGCGTTTCAATTCCAACAATATCCTATTTATGATTAAAATATATAATATTACACATTTAAATATATTTGTGGCAATAACGATTTCAGATTCGCAAGTAAGAAAATGTATGCTTTAGAAAAAAATTAAATTAAAAAATATATTCTATTAGTAATAGAATATTTTTTAAAATTTAACTCTTGTTTTCACCAAGTATTATGTACACTCTTATTTCTCTTGAGTGGGAGGGGGCGGTATCGAAATACTTACTAGAAAAGGGGGTGCCAGTTCAAAAAAGATTGGGAACCTATGTATCAGACGTTACACACGCCAAATCCTCAGTGATACTTGGGCTCGAATTCAGGACACGCTGGCCAAAAGTTCGTGAGCATGACCTCTAGGCTAGCGCAGCCAATATAAGAAAAATTGAAAATATACTTAAATGCCTATTATAATAATCTAGAATATGTTATTTTAATTTCGTCTTTCAACATAAATAATCATCTTTTATCCATATCTTTCTTTTAAAAAAATTACGTATTTAAATTTGTGAGGGATGAGTTATCCCATCCCTTAGTGTGGGGTTCGGAAGGAAGATTAGCCATAGTCAATTTATTCTCAGATGCAAGCAACAACACAAATTCTATTAACTAAAGTTAAGAGATGCACCCAAAAACCAAATATGGAAAACAATAGCGAGGCAGTAGAAATACGAGAAGACTTTAAATAAACAGATCACTTACGCCTAGACGCTTCTAATTCTTAGCGACGTAATCTAATTTTATTCTTAATTGACAAATCGTCAACTTTAATATTTCAATAATCAGTGACGAAGTATCCACATCTCACTTCACGTTTAATCAATCACTGCTAGCTAGCTGGATAGCAGTCTAACCTCTCTCTGATTAACTCGAAAGTTTAATATTTATATATAATCCTAATTTACATACTCACATCTTCTTCTTCGAAGGAAAGCTTTCAATAGATTAAATTTAAGAGGACTGTTAGTGAGAAAAATCCGAATAAACTCGTGACAAATTAACAAGTTTTATGCGTGTTTTAAAATTTATGCTGATTTTTAATTCAGTTAAACACAAATTTTTAACTAAGTAAATTCCTTTTTTTTTCAGTATTGTTTTCTAAAAAAGTACATATTACGTGCCATATTACGCATTTAGAGTATATGTAATTCTCACCGATTATTTTGAACTGAAAAAACTTTAAATAATATCATACAATTAACAATTTAAAAAGAAAAAACTCCCCGTGCCCATTTAGTCTCTTTTTGACGACTGCATTTTGAACTTTTTTTTTCACCTTAAAATCAGTAAGATCTTTTTTTTTTCGGGGAAGGGAGTATTTAGACGACACACGGCAAACACATGTATTTATATATTACTTCATATGTACCATTAGTAATCTGTCATCAGACAAAAAAAAATTTATTAGCATTTCCCTTTTCTCCCCAAAATTTTTTAAACTTTTTTTTTATTGCTTAAATTTTTATTTTCTAATTATGTTTGTGGTTATAAAAGACATGCGAGCTTTACTTAATACCTCAGAGCAAACATTATCTGACAAGCCTTGATGGAAAAATTAATTAAAAGGCGCAGGCTCCAAAAGCAGAAAACTTATTTAACTTTTTCAACAATGCGAATGTTTTGGCTGTAGTATTCCTGTCAAATATATTCTGTGGTAACGGCAGTGTTTTAATCTTCAGCATCTGATTTTTAATTCACTTGACATTATTAGTTTTTAAGTAATAATTGGTTTACTATATGTTTTTATTCAAATATTGTATTAGATCTTACAAATTAATTTAAAATTATTAGGTCTTTTCAATTTTACATTTCCAAGCCAAGAAAAAAAGAAATTTGGTACTTGCGTATTATGGCAACCTGTTGGCGACATTATATAAAACGACGCACATGGTTTCCAATAAATCGGAGTTGCAAACTTGGCAAGTTATTAATAGAGTTGGCGTTTGTTACGATAATACGTAAGTACCAGAAATTTAAGTGATGTTTAAGGCAACCTGAAGTTAAGTAACGTTATAAGTAAAGCTATTAATAAGTATGTTTATGTTAATTAGATAAAAAAATTTAGCTCGTTGCATATCATATAAATAATTTTTATATACACAAAAATTGCATCTTTCTTTTCTACTTATATAAACTTATTTATTTAGAACTTTTTAGATTTCACAATCTTTCCATACTTATCATGTGTTCAGGTGAAATAAATAAAGTTCCGAAATCAAACTCCGTGAAGTATTTATATAGCATAAGTTCCACTGGAATCCATGAACCATATGATAAGATAAAAGCTTCTAAATTTGCGCCTGTTTTTATAGAGTTTCAATGAATTTCGAACACATACACACACACTCTCTCTCTGGAAACTTTTAGTATATATTCCGAAAAAATAGCAGTTATACTTCGCAATACATATTCTTTTAAATGAATGAATAATTAAACCGTTCAGGACAACACGATTTTTCCTGTTAAGCCTAACGCCATTTAAAATAAAAATAAATAAAAACTCATATAAAATAATTACTGTAATACAGAGCTTCTTACACTTTCAATATTTGTGACCCAATTTTCAATCATAATTTTCATCGCCCCCCCGTACAATAACAATGTATTGAATTCAATAATAATGTACTTTGGCGTATAAAGCTATAATACAACTTTAATTATAAACCGTAAAAATTATCAAGATAAGTATTAAATTGTGTGTTTTATGTAATTTTATAAATGACAAGCCTATGGGGCTCACTGGTAATTATTAAACTTGTTCTTAACTTAGTATTGTTAATTAATTATCAAAAACATTGTGCATACTGATACATTTACAATTATATTATATCAGTGAAATATTGCGTATTTTATTTTTTTATTATGTCAGAATGTATTTTGTTTTGATTCCTTTCAGTAAAATAATAACATTTTTATAAATAATGTTTTATTTTCGACATGCTCGCCCCGCCCCACGTAGGTTAATCACGTCCCCCTAAAGGGACGCGCCCCACAGTTTGAGAAACGCTGCTGTAATAAAATACAACGAAATTCACAGTTTGTAATCATTCTAAATTCCCCACGCTTCAAATTCAAATCACGCCGGTGTGATCACGGGCCTCAGAAAGGGGAAAACGCAAACTCACGTATAATACCACGTTCCATGAAGCAGTGTCGATTTAAGCTCATTTAGGGCCCTGGGCGCAGAAGATCTCCAGGCCCCTTTGGCATTCGAGGATCGAAATTTATAACCAGAAAATGTGGTTAAGTCTAGCTCATCCGGGCTCTTCTGGATCCCTCCGGCGGCCCCTGGGCACCCACCCCAAGCGCCCTATGGATAAACCGGCACTGCCATGAAGTGATCACATACATGTGATCAAGGTCCTGGATGGGTTAAGAATATTTATTTTTGATCACGAAATCACTACATTTAAATAATCAGGTTGAATAATCATTATTTTTAAAAATAGGAAGAAAGAACTATTATTGAGAGCTTTTTCACTGTACAACTTGGTTTTCACTGATTTCTAAAAAAGTTGACAATATTGCCACCTTATGATAAATTACAAACGCATTTCCGTGCGGATATGATCTCGAACTTTGTGCTCTTCAACTTTCAAATCGAACCACAGATCGAGTAGTAGTATCACTCAAGAGTTGACATGTGCAATGACGTCTCAAAACTTCCCGAGGCTCTAGGCCAGAGGTTCCCAAACTTTTCTGTCTCATAGACCCTTTGCCATGTTTTTCGGTTTGGTGTAGACCCCACTTACCTAACATTAAATGTTTGCAAATGTATCAACTTTAATGGGTTTTTTGACAACAGGTATATAACTACTTACTTTAAGAGTTTTATGTTTCTAACTGTAGTTAAGTAGAGTGTTTAAAACTTAAGAAACACATGTGAATTCATTTAATTAATGTGTGAAATAATTGTTACATAAAATAACTGAGAAACAAATTTTAACGGGTGGGATGTATCTATTGCTTCAATAACAAATTTTCAACATTTGAGTTTAATTTTTTCAGGTTTAACCCTAAATCTCAGTTAGTAGTATCCAATCTTACTTTTTTCTTATTGTTTTTATTTTGGAGATTGGTAAGCGCGCTGAAACTCCTCCTCTCAGGGAAAAGCAGCTAGAAACTTTCTTGAGATGTTCCATAATTCAGGATAAATAACAGGTGTATCTTTTTAAAGCCAAAATTGCTGACATTCGTTTTTAAACTTTACTTTAAGATATTCGTTAGGGCTATTATGAACAGTTCCTTTTGTAATAATTTTTTTTAATGTGACAACATGAATTCATTACCTATTGTGATATTACCATAGTCAAAGCATTCCCAAACCTAGTTTCAAAACTGTAATAAAGGGCATTTGAATGTTGAACGAGCATTTAAATGTTGAACATAAGTTAAAACGTTATTTTTATGGCCGATTGTCTGTGACAAATTGAACAACTTTTAAATTCGCGACGGCCAATTTCATATTCCTTTAGCTTGATTCTGGCATGAAACACTCAAATTATGATCCCTTTTAATAAAATGTATACTGTCGCCACGTAACCCCAGTAAACTAACCCAGTAAATTTAGTAAATAAAGTTGTCTAATAGGTAAATCTGTTTTACACTTGATTAAATTTTCTTTTAAAATTAAAATCACGATCTGATTTAGGCTATCGTAGACCCCCATTTACATCTCATGGACTTTCAAATTAATTTTTCGCTGACGTGGACCCCTTGCAGGTCGTCATAGACCCCTGGGGGTCCATATAGACCACTTTGGGAATCACTGCTCTAGGCCCCTATGCAAAAGTAGCCCACCCCCCGTGACCCTTTATCGAATTTAGTGTATACACATACGAAGTTCAACAAATGCAATCCATAATAAAATGAAGTTCGATTAGAAAGAGATTAGATTAAGTAATATACATATACGTAAATATAAAACGTTTTAATATTCTTTTATTGTATTATAATAAAGTTTAAAAAGTATCGTAAAATAAATTTATTATGTATGAATAAAATTTTTAGTTTCTTAAGGAAAGGGGTGAGCTTTAAATTCTTGTGTGTATACAAACATTTTAGAGAACGTGAATCCATTTTGCGTGCACATTTATAAGTTTCTTTTCAATTTTTTTTATTGCGACTCGTGGAACCCCAGGGTTTTGTGGAACACATTTTGAAGTCCACTAGTCTAAATTAATCTCTGTTTTTCTCCCAACTGTGTCTGACATGACTACGTATGAAAATAAAAAATGCAGTTCAATAAGCAACTTTTGTAAATGAGCACGGTTTTTCTGAAAGAATTATGAAAAAGGGAAGAAAGATCATATAAAAACAAAACAAAAATAAAGACCGTAATCCAAAACTGCTCAAACCAATCTCTACAGAAGTTCACTTACTTTCAACACATCTTGTGCACTACATAATATTATTTTCTAAGTAATGATATTAAAACTCCGATTTTTTTAGTGAACAGAAGGAGAAAAAATTAAGAAAAAACAAACTCCATTTCTTCCGGTCAGAAAGTAATCTAGATTTCTTAAAATAAAGTTTCGCATTTAATAATAAAGGTTCATATATTTTTTATTGATTTTTAATAATGCTCTAAAATGATTTTTTTTAGTTTCCACGATTCATTTCTAAGTTCATTGTGGTTAGAGCTACAAAACACATACAGCTTCATTTCATAATGAAAAACGATTTCTTAAGCACATGGTATTGTGCAACATTCACTGAAATTAAAGAATGCTGTTTTTTACGGAGAATGAGAAAGTGTAGAACGGAATTTTAAATATTTACACTTAAAAAAAAATTAAAAATGCATACCATGACCTGAATAAACAAGTTTATTTATTTATTTAAAACAAGACCAAGGTTGGATTGTATCATTTTTTTTTATTTACATGTTCCTGAATACCATAAGAGATAGTAAAATTTTCTTTAATCTCAAATAATTAAAATGCCTCACGCTGAAATATTGTCAAATATTTTTCTTCGTGTGTTAGGCCCTAGATCTTAAACATTTTATTTACCAGTTCTAATTTTGATTTTTTTAAAAAATTTCTAGATACTTGAGATTTTTTAGTTTTTGCGGGACTGATATGTGGAATGCGATTACTTCGAAGAAAGTATTTTCGATATTTGGTCTTTTAAAATTTTTAGCATCATTAGATGATACAAAAATTAAGTATACACATAGCAAAATATCACTGTTTGGTTTTTTAATAGAAATAAATGCATTTTGAAAGTTCAAATTATCTAATTGGGTATAAAAGTTATCTTTGTTTCCTATAAAAGAATCTGGAGATGAAACATCCGATAAAAAGATAATGTTTTGGTCTCTATATGACCTTTGAAAAACTCAGAAAATTTTTATTATAGGAAGTACTTATACATGTTTGCATAATAATAAACCAATTCAGTGTGTCTAAAAGAGTTAAGATTCTAAAATTCTTAAATTATTCTACAAAATCTAGAACTTTCTAGCACACAGCAATAAATTGTTTATTTATACAGAATATCATTTTAAGAATCTGAAAATTTGTTTTTACTGCGTTACATAACAGAACTAAATAAACGCAATTATGATTCGAATTTTATCACAGTTTCGTAACTTATTTAATTCTAGCTTCCAGAATCACACATAACACACACAATCGCGCGAACTACTAATTTTGTGATAACTTTCACATATTTGTCATATTGTAAAATAAGAATAATAAAAAGAAAATGATAAATTAATTGTTGTAGAAACCTATTCAAACTGCTGTACTTTCTTATTTTATATTCCATCTCGGAGACAATATAATCAAAGTCAGCATAAAACAAGTACATGTCATTTTATATAGATTTGAAAATTTATTGCTCTTGCAATGTTTAATCAACTGAGTAAATAGAAACGTTTAAATAATTTGTTTTTCCTCTTCCAAACAACTGTTTCAAAATCTTTTGTATATTACTTAAGAAGTAACTTGAAATCTCTCTTTTCAAGGATAACATTTTAAAACATTTGGGGAGAAAAGAAGTATAGAGAAGGAATGGATTTAAGTAACGATTGCGTTGTTTGATATTTCATTATTTTTTGAATTTTGAGAATTTTTTTTGGCAGAAATTTCTTCTAATTGTTCAACAAAAAAAAACAGTTTTGAAAAAAAAAAAAAGCTTTTAAACTCCCTATATAAAAAAAAATTACTCGATAATTTACAAAGTTTTTAAATGTTGAAGATTTTCAGTGAATTTTTTTGCATTTTTTACAGATGAAGAATAATGATGATACAAATAAATCATAGCTGAAAGTTAAAAAAAAAGTGTTTTAACAGTTGCAAAAACAATCATACACTATAGAAACATTTTGTATACGTATAACTTAATTAATACAAATAGTGCATTTTTGTTAGAATTCTTTTATTTCTCAATGTATACAGTTAAATAAACATTTTTTATAATTCTAATACCAGTTTTATTATCTTTAAAATATTTTAGTCCCAAATATGCATAAGACATTTTAAATAAATTAGTCACAATAATATTATTTAATAAATAAAAGAAATTGTGAATAATTATATAAATGTGATCTTAAAATAATATAATAAAACAAATTAACTTGAAATGGGTTCAGATTAGTGAGGGGGAAAACATAAACATTTACCAATAAGAAACCGATTTTGAAAATTATAATTTTTGATTCTGTATGATAAAATGATGATCCAAACAACGGCCCACTAAAAGTTACCATCTGGTCCACCTCAGAGTTTCAAAAAAATCGCTTAGAGATTTTTATTTATAATACTTTTAATAAATCTTATTAGAGACGTGTTTTATATTTTATATATATGAAAATTTCTATAAAATCTGAATATTTTTTGCATATTTAATATATAATTAGAACACGTAAAGAAATTAATTTAAAAACTAAGAATGGAACCGGCCGTAACAAATATGTATGAAATTATTAAATTCTTTGTTTTTAATATATATATTCTTAAATTTGTTTTTTAAAAAACAAGAAATAATAGTCACTATTCCGTTAATAGCATATTAATATTACAAAAATTTCGCAATATATTTTTTTTAGTGTTTATTGCGTTTTATATCACAAATTAAAATGGCTCACGAAATTTTTCGTGTTTTCCTCCGCTTTCTTTGGATTATTTCTAAAAAGGTTGGTTAATTTATGATTTCAATGGAAAAAAAATTCGAATTATCAAATTGTTCCACGTCTTTTTGATGACAGAAGAATACTTATTTAGGTATTCGAAAGAATTAGGCTTACGCTTAAGCCTAATTCAATCAAAACTCGAGCTAAACATTGTAGCAAGAAGTACTTATTTGAACACTTTCGTAATACAAGCAAACGGAATCATATCTGTCAAAAGCCAGTGAAAGGTCGATTTTCAAAGGTCAGATCAATAGAACTGAAATGGCATCCATTAGAATAACTAGTGGTATTTATCCAAGATGAAAAGATTTTGAAATCGAATAGCTCATTTAGTCGAATGTTCGTATTCTATTGAAATTTGCAGCAGAGGTCATCGACTAGGGTCAGAATGGCCGGTATTGTTATCTTCCTGGGAAGCCAAATGAATGTCTTGAAAGGAAATAATATTGTTTGCCCTTTCGTTTCGAACTTCCGGAACTTTCTAGAGTTTCAGCCTAAAATTTGATTTTAGCGTATTTGGTACTATGTCTCGCCATCAAATGATTTCTCAAGACTTGGAGTAGGCGGAACGAAACCGGAAAATGGACAGTTGCCTTTCCAATTTCCTGAATTCCCTGATTTTACTACCCGGAATTTATTTGCGGAGAAATAAAAGGTTTATTGGACGATTTTTTTTCCCTCCAGAAGTTTCGTTTGAATAGATTTATAAAAAATTATTGATTCACTTCCTCAATGCTTTCAAAAGGGGTTGGAAAGAGGGGAATTTAAAAAAACATTTAACCAAAATTATATAAATTTAGTTTTGTTTAAAAAATATTTGTTTGAAAAAATTCATGAAAGGTTTTCTTTTTGTTCTTTTTTTAAAGGGGAAGGAAGTAAGGAAATTCAAGGACTTTTTTATTGATTTAATAATTTTCAATTTTTGTAAGACATTATTATTTTGCTTTTTTAAGCTGGCCTGTTAGAAAAAATTTGTCTTTAAATTAATAATAATACATTTTCTGACAAAGATAAGCAAATGTGAATCAAGCATATTAAATAACATTGAAGCAAACTCATTTTCAAGACATAGCAATTTTTCAAATATTTTTTTTTTCCAATGGGGCTGCGGATTGGTATTTCTACCATTGCGGACCTAGTACATTCCCCAGGAGCTGGTATCACTTTTTAGTGCGGCACCATATAGGCGACAATTTTTCAAATATTATTTGTTTCAATAATTTACGAAATGAAACCTCAGATATTTCTCTTAAAATGATATTTTCTTGTTAAAATGATCTAGATGCTTCTATATTCTATTTCCTAATTAAAATCAATCCTCAAGAAACAATTCCTCGTACTTGAAATAAATAGTGGAACAATTATATTATTTGATACTATGCTAAAACAATGCTATCTTTAGTTGATTTTAAATTCAAAGTAACTAATAAGTATTTAACATACTTTTCAACTAATTATGGACCTTTTTATTACACTTTAATTGTTCTCTTTTTAAATTACAAATAATCCCTTTTGTCACGTAATTGTTACTTCTTTTTCGGTCCAACACAAAAAAATGTCCTCTTGTTAAATGCAACTTAAACATGAAGGATAAAAAGGATTAAAATGCAATAAAGAATAAAAAATTATCTTTATTGAATGATACAACCATCTTTTTAAGAAAATATCGGAGGGGAATTGACTGAAAAAATGAGTGACGTCCAATTCAATATAAAAGAAAAGACAAGAATAAATAAATGTTTAAATTAACACACATAAAAAGTTGTTCTAACAGAAAGTTTTTCCTGGAGACTTTAACATTTTTTTGTTTAGTGTGGATTCAGTATCCTCTAGTGAGGTGGAGATCCGCAAATAACGGATTTTGAGGAAAGCTACACCCAAAAGTTGTTGCGAGGGGTAAAGGGAGCTAGGCATATATAAAATTCGGTTTTCGAACGATTAGACCAACAGACTTGAAATTTGCAAGGATATTTATTTGTTGAATTGAGATCTACGAAAAAAGGATGGATCTAACAGAAATTCACTCACATTGAGAGTTGTGGGTTGTTGAAAAAAAAAGTTATTGTTCTTGAACCTTTAGACAGACAGGCTTGAAATTTGATAGGCATGTTTCTTTCGTTGAGTAGAGATCCGCTAGGAAAGTTTCTCACGGAAATCGACTCCCAAGGGAGTGTCGAGTTGGTTACTGGAGGCGTATAAATAAAACGAAATACCCGTTTTCAGATTTGATATTTTATAAGCATGTTTCTTTTGTTGAACAAAAACCAACGAAGAACTGATTTTGCGGAAATCTAGTCTTTCTAGGGGTGCGGCGATGGGTGGTGGGGACGTTATACATAAAAATTCTCGTTTTTTTAGCTGTTGGACTAACAAACTTGACATTTGGTAAACATGTTCCTTCGTCGAGTAGAGAAACGGTTTTACCGAAATAGACTGCTGGGGGGGGGGGGTAAAGGGAAGCATAAATAAAAAATTGTCTTGTTCAACTATTAGACCTACAGATTTGAAATTTGGTAAGCATGCCTTTTTTTTGTTGAAAAGAGAGCCTGTAGAAGCGAATTTTACAGAAATCGACTCCCAAGAAGATTACAAGGGGAAAAAAATTTAATTGTGCTTAGTTTTAGAAACTCAAGCTCTTTTTAAAGTAAGAAGCGAGGGCTACAAGAAAGTTTTTTAATACATCTGAAATATTAATGGTAAGACTTATATCAATAAAACTGTATATTCATACAACGTCATGTGTGTGATATATCTAACAAAGTGATAGAGTAACAGATTGTTATACATAACAAAAGAAAAACTAACTGAAAATTGACACAAAAAAATTCCGAATTTGGTGCGTCAAAATATGGAATTCAATTTCTTTTAAAGTCAGAACAACCTAGTTTTGCTTTCAAAAAATTCGATTACTTCGAATTCATCCTTGAACTCTTTTTCAAACATGGCGATAATTCTGCCTATATTGATAAACATTAAAAGGAAGTGATAGCGAAATAAAAGCGTAATCTCATCAATTGAACATTATAATAAGCGACCCTAATTGGTTGATTGATGGCAAAGGCGATCGAATGGAGTAAAAAAATATTTAAGTACATCTGCCTCCATGTTTGGAATCTTATACGTAATTTCTTTCTTATATCGAACGCCATCTTTCTTTCTAGCGCTTCTTGCTTACACAGATTTAACTGTCTTGTGAAGATGGATGCCCTTATCTTTTTCAACAAGCATGTGACCTTGTGAAATCAAAAGTTTACTGGCATTTAGTTTATCCATTCACTTTTTTTATGGTGTTAGTTCTTCAATAATAAGACGCATATTATTAAAAATATATATATGTTATTGTATTCTTTACGATATCTTAAAATGGTGGATCTTTTGATGACCGAAAATGTATTATTACAAACTGCCACCATGTTAACATTTTTTACACAACCAGTATATTTTCATGAAGCATTGATTTCCTGACATGAAATGTAATACACTCATGTCCATAAATTAAGGCTCATGCCAACTCCAGAAAAATAAAGTTTGAGAATCAAAACAAACGCGACTTATTCATGAAGCCCATTTATTAAACAAAAGATAAAGAACAAAAATTATTTCCCTACATATTCCCTGAAAAACAGGGAATTTCAAACTGCATGTCAACTGGCAAGAGTGCTAAGACTAATTCTATAGGATGAAGGTTGTCCATGTCTAGGCCTAGGCCTAATACCATAAACAATTATTCAACTCATTTTGTAGAAATGCGGCCATCGGTCAAGCTAGTTTGTGCCTAGGTTTTTGAGATCGTGAACCATGCACATTTATTTGTCTCAAATTAAGGTTTGAACGAGTATTTAACAATGCATGCTATATATAGCCTACTTTTAAAGATCTCAGGTAGGGCTTACTTTTGCATAGGGGCCCAGGGCCGCAAAAAATTCTTAACGATTCTCTAGGCGGAAGGCCTCAGAGAGTCTTAGGACGTCCATGTGGCTAATACATTGTATGTATCCCATGTGATGAAATACAGTCCGTACAACTTTTAGGCATGCTGAGTATCAAATTATTAGCTGATCTTAGGATGATTACTCCTCCACTCAGCAAGCAATGCTCTCTGTAGTTCTGGTCCATGTAGGAAGTAGTTAACGGACTGCAACTCGTCGGCTAAGCATGCCCCATACACAGGGCGTAGCTACCGAAGTACCAGCCGTATCAATGATACGGGGCATCCAATCCTTAGGGACTCCAAAGTGTGTAAGCAAAAATCGTTGAATGTTAATAGTCCTGAAAAGAGGGGCCCCAATGTATTAGATATAGGGCCCACTCAGGATTAGCTACGACATTGCCCATACATGCTCTATCGGATTCAAGTCAGGAGAGAATGCTGACCATTCCATATGGCTGATATCCTTGGATTGAAGGCATTCGTTTATGATGTTTGCTCGGTGTTTGTCATCCATAAACACAATTTCTGCTCTCATGGCACCCCTAAAAAACGTACATGTTGTTTCAGAATGACGTCCCGATAAATTTGGCCTGTCAGGGTTCCTATTTGAACATGCTGATCTGTTCTGGAGTTCAGTATTATTTCCCACTAAAATAGCAATTCTGCACCACCATAACGGTGCCTTTAAATGATGTTGTCTTGATGGTAACAGGCAACTGGTGTTCTTCATATGAAAGTCAGACGTGGATCCAACTACAGCTAAACCTGGACGTTGGAAATCACATAAACCCACTATGACGATGTTCATATTGCATATTCTCTACTCCAGGCTAACCGTTGGCAACAGTCAGTTACTGGGAAAGGAGTATATCTGACAGGCCTGCGAGCATCTAGAGAAGGGATGGGCATTAAGTCGATCGCGATCGGCTGGTGGACCTCCAAGACATTTTGGGGTGACCGCCTTTACTAAGACCTAAGACACGCATACTAAAAGAAACATTTTTATGGAATACCGACGCCAGATAGACTGGAGAATTGAACTGTGTTTACATAAGCAAATTATTCGATAAATGTGTAGATTAGACATGTACCTTCATTGGAAGAGCACGAGAACGCTTAACACACATTGAATGAAGGGAAGAATAAATGTTGATGATCAGCTCTTTTGTGATAGCATGAGATTGGCTATTGTGTGTGATCCCACATTTTCATCCCTCATACTTATCATTCCACGCTCCGCACTTCCATGGGTTTAGATTTTAGAGTTGATGTCATGCCCCGCAATGGCGGGGGACTCATCTGCAAATAAATTAAGTACATACGTCGGTTTCAGACTCATTGGTTTATGTATGTTTTCTGCTCACTGCATTGAATACATCCACATTCCACGATCATGAAATCGTTCGTAGTTGTTCAAACATTCAACTTAACAATTTTGTGTTACTTGTGTTTTTGTACTAAAAATAGTTATCCGACATATTTTAAAAGAGAGTACAATGTCAAAAACAAGTGTTAAGAAAACATACAATTTTAATACAGAAGGGCTACACCAACGCCACTGGATGGACTGAAACATCTTAAACACATCAAAAGTAACCCGTACCCTGGAAAAGTCTGCCTACCCTGGATCTAGACCAATATGTCGAAAACGTCTGTACATGGTTTGCCTTCAAACTACTGTACACGTGACTTCAGGTAGTTGACAAGAGAGGCTGGATGCTCTGCTCCGCCTGCTTCTTTTGGAGATTACTGCCAAATTTCAGTCCTTGGGTTGCAACTCGGAGAGCAAGATCCGAGGAGCAATTCCAACATCCTCGGATTCTTCAATCTGAGCACACCCACATTCTAGGCGGCCAATAATTCTACCACATAAAAAATCATCCACATGCGTCCTCTGTGTCATAACTAGTAGGTTATGGCCCCGAGCGGCGTACAGAACACTTGTGAACAATTTTAATTCTTTGCCACCATTCCTCATATAGTCCTAACACTCTCGTAATTGTAACGAACTATTTGTGTCATCTTGTAGCTTCCAGTAATTTGTATATTATTCTTGAAGATATCTATGGTAATTCTATAAGTGAAATGTAGAGTTCGATTTCCGTCTGATTCTGATTTATTCTTAATTTATGGACATGAGTGTTTTTAGAAAGCTTCTTATCAAAAAATAAGTTTTCAAAAATTTTGAATGCTTCGGCATCTTTTAATCGTAAAAATTTTTTTGTCTCTGTACTTCATATGTTTATTTATTCATAATACTTAGTTAGCCGATACGGAACAAATAGATTCAGCCTTATATTTTACTTACACAGAAAAAGTTATAAATAGTTATACTATTAGAGTCAAAAAGTTCCGGGAACGGTCTCCTACATTCAAAGAGGTATTAGTTGTAGCGGAAATATCTATATTTCGGGGGTCGGCAGCCTTAATAAGGAAAACACTCAGCCATCTGGAATTAATTTCCTGTACTGTTGGCATTAACTGCAGATCATTTCTGACTAAGCTAAATTTTCATTCGTTGGATTTTGTAATGTCGTCTTTGGAGCAGCGTGCAAACATCAAATTCTGTGTTTCGCTCAAGAAATCACCTGAGACGCTCTAGATACTGAAGAACTCATACGCAAACTATTCCAACACAAGAGGATTTTTACCTGTTTAGATGGCTAAAAAAGGAACTGAAGGGACATCATTTTGTGGATTCAAATGAGGTGATCTAAAATGCGAAGAAGCAACCGAAGGACCTCTTAAAAAAGGGATTCCATGAGTTTTTTGAGCAGTTATACGAATGCTGGAACAAGTGTGTAGCTGCAAGAGGGCCGTACCTTGAAGGCCAAAAAGATTTAATTAATGTTCTATTTTTTTATTTTTTGTAATTGATCTATTCCAGGAACTTTTTGACCTACCTGTATTATATCGGGTAAAACTGATATAAACCTTTGAAAAAATGAAAACAAAAAGTAAATGTGATATCTCGAGTAATTCAAATAATGTTTCTTACATAAGAGAATATGCATAAAAAACCATATTTAAACACTATGTGTGCCTAAATGTTTTCTATTTCCTTTCAATAATTTACATTATGAGTTCCACAGCTCATTCCATTAAAATGAATTACATCATATTTCCGATTTCATTCTGATGAAGCATTCTTTCGAAATTTAGACTATTTCCACGAATTACCTCATCGATATAAACTAATTCCTAATAATAAATATTTTACTCGTATATTAATAACATATTTGTAATATATAAGTTGGTATATATATATATATAGAGAGAGAGAGAGAGAGAAATAAATAACCAAATTTTGGCTTTTCATAAACAATTAAAAATACAAATTAATAATAATTTTAAATTTTCACATGTATTTCTTACTCCTAAATTTCATAAAGATCCAGTAAAGTTTAGAAATGTTACTAATGGTTTTAATACATATATCAGCAAATCAGGCAAAATTCTACATGAAATGTTACAAGATACAATAAATAATTTAAAAACTTCAGCCATTCTTCAAAATAGTACAGAACTTATTGCACAAATTAAAGATAAAAAGATATTTTCAGTATTTAGTTTAGATTTTGAAGATCTTTTTAACTCAATTAATATTGATGATATGATAAAAACACTTGTAAAATTACATAAAGATAATTTGTTTAAAAATGTCAAGTAAAATTACATAAAGATAATTTGTTTAAAAATGTCAAATATGATAGATTTGGTTCTCTACTTAGGTTAGTTCTAAAAGAGAATTATGTTTATCATAATGGTAATTATTATCAACAGATTAAAGGTCTACCACAGTTGCAAGCCCAGCTAGCAACTGTCTTGCCAATTTATATTTACATTATTTTGAATATAGTTTCACAGACAACTTAGAATATTACTTTTTTCGTTATATAGATGATATAATCATTTTTGGCAAGCAAGACAACTTTAAACCTAATATTAATTTTTATCCACAATATCTTAATTTAATACAGACAAATAGTAACAATTATGAAGCAAATTTTCTTGATATAGAAATTAAATTAAAAGATAATAAAATAGTTACTAATATTTATGATAAACGAGAAGACTTTAATTTCAATATTATAAAAGTACCGCATTGGGAGAGTAATGTGCATGTATCTATAATCAGAAATATTGTTATTAATTACACACTACGCAATAAATTTCTAGTTTCTAATAAATCAGAAAAAATAAAAAACTATAAACATTTTACTAAATACTGTTTAATTCAAAACTACCCAATTAATTTTATTAATAGATATTTAAATATAGAAATTCTAAATAGTAAGGATTAAATTTCCATAGTTTTAACAGGTTAATATTATAGATTTATTATTCTTCCTAAATAGTTTTAAATACCCCCGATTTCTAGTTTTTGATAAAATTACTTTTTTAAAATTTATTATAACTTTTAAATCATATTAGAGTCTCTAAGATAATGGTAGTATGTTTACAATTCTTATTTTATTATTTCTATTCTTTTCATACTTTTGCTAAGCACTATTTTTCAGCCATTGCTTTGTTTTGAAATTGTATTTGGGTCCAGAATCTGGCAATAACTTGTTTATTGTACTCAGATTTAGCGCGGGCTCTGCATTTCTGTATGCATTTTTTAGGTAAGTTACCTTTTTCTCATAATGGATTTAGATTTCCTATCCATTATTTCCAATTGGTTTTTGCTAGGTATTATTAACAGAAAGGGGGAAGGTTGGCTGGCCAAAAAACATGTTCAACCCCACTTTTATACAGAGAAATTTTTTAAGAGGAATTTTTTTGTATACAAGCTGTCCTAAGTCAGCAATGTTGATAATACTGTAGCATCCATTTTCTGTTGTCTGGTTATCTAGCAATTGCTATTCTTTTAAGTATTAATCATGTTAATTCATCTCTCTCTTGTAGAGAAATTTTGATTATATATATATATATATATATATATATATATATATATATATATATATATATTATATACATTTCTTTTTGGCCTTGGTAATACAAAAGTGTGTATATATATATATATATATATATATGTGTGTGTGTAATAAGACGATATTCGTTGGAATGGATTCTTTAAATTGAGATTGAAGAGAGGCAGTCTTGAGGTTAATTAAACTTTTTTATTGCGCAACTTGAACACATAAAGACAAGGACGACACAATACACACACACAAACACAAGCTGCAGCCGGCTACATGTTGATGCAAATACAGAAGCGAAATAACGAATTGCGCGCGTAACTGTCTGCTCCGGGTTTTATACTGGCGGTGAAGGTCTTACGACTCTTTTGTAACAGGAGTCGTGATTGGATGCAAATGCGCGCGAGCAATTAGATTAAGATTTAGATTATGCGCACGAGCAATTAGATTAAGATTATAACGGTCTTGTGTAAAGAACTAGGAGATAATTTAACGGGGTAAAGTTAAAGAGAGTTAGAAGAAGTCATTACATATATATATATATATATATATACTAACTGGTACAGCCGTTCTTTGCACGGGAGAATTAAAGAATTAAACAATACAGATTGAAGGATAAAGAAGTTTTTAATGAGTTAATTTTACGTGAATTGAAAATTAAATAAGAAAAAGTTTTTTGCATATCTCAGCTGAACAAAAAACCCATACTTGTTAAATTTTAAGTCTGAAGGTCTAATAGCTGATAAAAAGAATTTTTTGTTTTTTATTTATAACGCTCCGTAACTCTCTTGTGGGTCGATTTTTGAAAACACCTTCTTAAGCTAATCTCTGCTCAGGAAAAGAAACACATTGTTACAAATTTTGCGCAATGAACGCTTAAAATAATGTCAATAATTTATATCTGGATTTGTAATACATTATAATATTACTTTCTGTTGTATTTATTTTATATTAAAATTATAATATTCACAAGCAACGCCGTTCCTTACATTATAATGGTGATTCAAAGGAAACATAGCGAAATGTTGATGATAGAGGTAAGTTGGCATCCTTTTTAGCGACCAAGTTGGTAACTTGGCGTTTGATTGAACGGTGCAGAAGTTGTTTTGCTGTAGAGCCACCTAGTGGGAAGCTGCAACAAAGAGGATGGCGCAAAATCCTACTCCTTAAAAGAAATACATATAGATGCCAATTTTCATAGTGATCGGTAGAACGGTGTAGGAATGAAGCGATTTCACACATACAAACATCCATTTCTATATATATACATATATCAGCATGTATGTTTTCAATACCTTTGCGTCATAATATTTTAATAACATTTCTATATACATATATTTTTTTTTGTAATTTTAATGCAAAATTTTGATCTTATCTCTCAATTATTTTCATTTGAGATTGCTTCTTTGATAATTTAGTATCAAATTCTAAGGTATTAACCTTAGGTTAAAACACACACACACAAACGCAATTATACTCTTTTTTTTGTTATTTTTTACCTGACTCGGTTAAAAAATTGATTGTCATCCAGTTAATATCTCATTGAAGATCGTATTTAAGTAGATAGCTTTTAAAAGTAATAATTTTTCAAAGCATGTTAGTTTAGCGTAAAAAATTTTGCATTTGAAGTAACTCAGTGCATCCTTCCTCTAAAATGCTTACAGTTTAAATTAAAATGGGTAATATATCTGTGAAGATAAGCTTCAGTACTGGTAAATGGGAGAAATTGAATTTCTAGCGTACTGATTTAACAGTTAAAATTTCTTTGTTGTTCTTGGCAACACTATATTTTTCTTTACATATTGTTTTCCTCTGTGTAGAATCTTGTGTAGCAATGAATCGCATATGTTTTCTCTCGTTTTTAAGCAGTATTAAAGTTTATTTGTTCTTTTATGATTTAAGTGTGACATCGTTGAACCGTAAGTAAATATTTGAATACGTATTACAGAAATTTAATGTCTCCCATCAACTCAGCAGTTCAACCCCCACATATCCAATATCTGATCTTATAAACCTTAAGTCGTAAAATAATTTTTAATTATTTAAGTAGATTCTGATTAATATTAAAATAAAATGAGCTAAAATAATATCCCTAATTATTTAATTAATATTTTCTCATTTTTATTAAACGATTCATCTGTAAGCATGCAGTAATGAAAAATCAAACATACTTATACGGCATGCCCTGAATAATTGATCTATCTCAGAATACACGTATGAGATTAATTTTTAAATACAGTGAAACACGTTAAACGCGAAAACGCTTAAGACTTAACATTGGTTAACACGAAATACTACAACGGCAGCGACAAATGTTATATATTTTCACGCATTTCTTTTCTCTTCACACGAAACGAAAATCGCTTAACACGAAAAAAAAATTTCCTTCTAGGAATAAACAAAATACAAAAAACATCAGCCGTATTCCACTGACCTACTGTATCATCGGAAGAATTCGTTGCAGTAGATGATGAGAATGTATGTACAGCTCCAAATGGCAGACAAAGACATTTTGGAGTTTGTTCAAACCTCAAAAAATATCATTGATACAAAATAAGACGACGAAAATGAAATGAACAATGCAGCTCCTGTTCCACTCTAGTTATTTAGACCCATATCCCAATGGTAAAGTGAATAACAAAATTGCGATGTCGAACAATTTGTTGACAATTTGATGCCAAAAAAGATAATGCAGAGAAAAATATCAGATTATTTTTCAAAAAACTAGGAAATTTTGTATTAAATTTTATTAAGGTATTGTGGATGTTTTACCTTCATTGATTTTTATTAAATACATGCATATACACATGTCTATGTAAACAAAATATGTTCTAAATAACTCCAATAAACTTAATTTTGTTGCAATATGGTGTTTTTTTTTTTTTTTTTTTTGCAATATTGTTTAACACGAAAAAATATTTAAGTTTACTCAATTTCGTGTTAAACTATTTTCACTGTATTTTGATATTAATTTCATAATTTATTTTAATATGAATTCTCATACTATTATTACTTTTATCAATGTTTAAGTTTACTTATTCCATGAAATTTAAAATTTCCCTTTTTAAAACTCTTTCCTGACTTTATAATATACTATAGTACGTATTCATTCTTGTTTCATATTTAGGTTGCCCCGTTTAGTTTCGATCGTTTTTTGTCATAAAAATTATAACAGAGTCATCAAGAGTTATTTTTGGCAGCAAAATAGAGCAGATCTATGAAATGAGACGGCACGAATAGCTGAATATGGATTTTGAAATTTTGCCAGATATCACTTAAAAGAAAAAAGAAACATTTTTCGTTATCAAAAATTTCACTCTCTGAGAGATTTGTCGGGCAAATAATGTCTTGTATCGAAACAAACCCACAGGCATTAGGATCAGAGTCTGAAATAAATATGATTCTTCAGGAAAAAAATTTACTTTTTTTAGCTTTTACAAATATTTAGGAACCAATGTTTAACAAAATATATTATTTATCAATAATTTTTAAAAGTTAATTTTAATAAAACAAGTAATATAAAAAAAAAATTTAAGTCAATTCCTACTTTGAATGGATGAATAGAAAGTACTTTATTAACCATTGAAAATTTGAATAAGATGCATATATATATATATATATATAGGGAGAGAGTGAACTAATAGTAGGAATTGAAAAAAGAGCATGATTTGTCTGCAATGCTGTAACAATGCACATCCGGTTTGGCTGAAAAACAGGTTTTCGACACCTACTTTTGTCAATGTTATAACAGATACATTGTTACAACAATGGAGACGAATCTAAGTTGTCTTCGAAACCGGTAATTAATTAATTAACCAGTAATTAATTAATTAATATTTGAAAAACTGTATTAACATCAAGTGTCATTCAGTACAAGTTTAAAAAATTTATTTGAACTTGATTGGATGAATAGAAAGTATTTTATTAACTTTGGAAAATTTTAATATAAATATCTATACAAATAAATAAAATTGAAGATGTCTGTTTGTAATTTCAAATTAGCAGCTTTTTACTTAATGCACTAAAA
>BMAO01035245.1:0-21303 GCA_019973975.1 Trichonephila clavata
GATGCCTGCACGGAAGGACCCGACACTTGCCATTGTTTTAATGTCTTTGACGCCCCCGAACACTATTTTATCGTGAAACGCTTCAATCATGTCGTCGTACGGGACGGGTCTTTACACTCGCTCGAATGTTTGACACGAGCTCACTGTCAATGTTGGAGACAGGGCCCCGTGGATCCTACTCTTTCTGCCACCTTGAAAGGTGCCCCTGCTTGGCTTCCGGCTTCCCGGAGATGATGCCATCCATTTTGAAAGAACGGACATGACCCTCACAGGATCTTCCTCCTGTCTAGCCAATCCAAAAGCACTTCCTGCGCGTCGCTCTTCTCTCAAAAGCACGATTCGGACGCCTTTTTGCCTCATACGAGACAATGGAGTCTGACAAAGCCTTTCAAATCTACCTGGCCGAATACCACGAGGCCCATTTGGCCGAGTACATTACTTTTATGATGCAGTTTCGAGCCCAGTTACAGACTCTCACTCCATCCGACATCATTGCTCTTTCAACCGTGGACCTGGGAAACCTTTTACGGAAAGTGTTGCCCCATCCCGAGCCCATCGACGACCTGCCCACCTTCGAATGTCTCACCTCTTCTGAACCTTCCGAACTTTACAGTGATTACCTCGAACAGCAGGCGGCCCAATGCAAGGGGGCCTTTCTGCAAGCTCTGTGGACGGTCTTGGCCCTTCCCAAATTGTATCGATTGGCGTACAAGGCCTGGAGGCGACATGGACCTCAACCGTTGGCCCCTTGGATTCTCTTGGCTCAAGCCGTCTTGGATGGCTGTTTTGCACTCAAATGGCCCGAAAGCGTCTTCCAAATACCCGAGACGTGTTCCATCTGTCTGAGTCCGATGCATTGGCCAGAAAAGACACATTGTGGCCATGTATTTCACATGCGGTGTTTACTGCAACACCTGGAGGTGAGGAATACCTGTCCTCTCTGCAGGGCGCCCAACCCCATACGAGCAGCCTCGTAGAGGAGGGGGACAGGGATTCCCAGAAAAATGGGAGATGGATGACTGGAAAGGAGCATAGCTCGGGACCAGTCATTCATCTCCCATTTTTTTGGGCTACTCTCAGAGTCAAGGTTGGAAACGACCCGAAAAAAACTCTGACACAATTGTTAGAACATTGTGCAAGACCAATAAAATGTGAAAGATGAAAAGCAAATCATGGTGACATTCCATATATTATACAAATTTAGGGTTTGGAACAGCCATGGGAGAATGTTTGCTGGAAAGGAGCATAGCTCGGGACCAGGAATCATTCTTCCATTGGGGGGGGGGGGTTTGGAAACGACAAGAAAAAAAAACTCTGACACATTGATTCAGACTTTGGCTGGAACATTGTGTGTAAGATTCACAATGGAAGGTTGACACATTTTTTGAGACTGTCCCTGGAACATTGTGTAAGATTCACAATGGAAGGCTAATAAAATAAAATATCGCAAAAGCCAAAAAAAGAATGTGAGGCAAGTTTAAAATATCTTTCAGGAGCAAATAATATTGACAACCAAACTCTTGGCAGATTGAAGAGCTCAAAAAGTTTAAAACATTCTACCTCTCTAAAAAAAAAAAAAAAAAAAAGAACATTTTTATTTTTTTTTAGAGAAGCTTACATGATTTAGTTTCAAAGGTTTGCTAGGGAACTCAAAAGTTGAGAGATGGCTGAACGAGGTCGAACCAACCTTTTTACACTATTGTTTTTCCAACGCCATGTATTGGAAGAGATTCTGTCCACTCTTTTTCTTTGCAACAAATTTTTCAATATTTTATTTTCAACTGACATGTTTTGTACTTTAGCGTTCAACTCATATTCTTTTGTTTTCAACTCATATTCTTTTGTTTTCCATTCATATTCTTTTGTTTTCCATTCATATTCTTTTTATTTTCCATTCATATTCTTTTGTTTTCAACTCGTCAAGTTCCTTTTTCACCACGTCCAGTTCCTTTTTCAACACGTCTTTTTCTCTTTGAATCAAATCTCTTTCCCTTTCCATGAGGTCGTTTCTCGCTTTCATCTCGTTGAGCTTTGTGTCGTTTTTCGCTTGCATTTCATTCATCTTTGACCTTAATATCAGCTTGTGGTTCATGGCACATGCTTCTTTTGTTTTTTCATTCATCCTATTTTGTTGTTTACGAGACAACCCATACACATCGTCTCTCATGCATTGAAAGGAACACTCGGCTCCCTCTTCGACATACACTATTTTATTATCGTATAGATTCAAATGCAGAGGTGTGCCTTCCTCCGTTTCCTCGTAGCGCGGATACAAGGGAATCACACAATTTAAACATTTCCAGCCCGTCACATGGATCGGTAACCCCCCTCTTACATTATACCATGGGTCCCGTACACGCTTGGCAACCCAACTGGATACATTTTTATTTCCCACAGTAATTTTTCTATTCCCCCTGGAAAGAGGGTACAGAGAAACGCAATACTATACGGGTGCCAGGGTCGATTGATGTGAAAATGAGACGCATGTTGCTTAAATTGTCAGGACCCTTGTCACACGAGGGTTGACTCACGTAGACGATGGTTCGCACCACACGCCAAGATGGCAACGTCGTGAGATGGCTCGCCTCCAATGTTCCAACAACACCCCTATTGGAATGATTCTCTGTCTTTTCTCGACATACCAACGTTGTAATGCCTACACTTCATAGGTCGCTGCTTTCCCCCAGCTTGACTTGTCTCATTTTCATTTACCCTCCCTGACCTACCTCCATTACATGGGTCGTTGCCCAGCGTGACAAGTCTCCATTTCATTTGTCCCCTCCATTTTCATCCAGGATGAAACTTTTTTTGTTCTCGCGCCCCATATTTTTTTCAGAGGAATTTGAAAAAAATTTTCAATCAACACACTCCAAGGGACATGATTCTGACCCCCTTTCCAAAAAGGTCGTTTTCCATTTTCAATCATTTTTGGAAAGGGTCACGGTGCTCGACTATTTTTTCGACCGACTGTATTCCACTGATACAGTCAGAATATCTAGTACCATTCAAAAGGCTTCAATTCCCGATTCGTTTGGCTTTCGCGATGACCATAAATGAATCTGAAACCCGAACAATATTCATTTGATACTTGGACTTAGAAAATCCATGTTTCTCGAATGGGCAACTAGATGTTACATGCTCACGTGTGCGGAAACCGATGAATCTATTTGAGTTAGCAAAATACGGGTTACCTAAAAATATTGCGCACCAATTAGCGATTAATTGTAAGTAGGTAAGAAAAGCCGATTCTGCGGTAAAGGCGCAGGCGAAGGCGCAGGCGAAGGCACAGGCGAAGGAACGGTGGAGGCACAGGTGCAGGCGCAGGCGCAGAGTTGAGTTGTTTTCCTCCTGTGGAGGCACAGGCGCAGGCGCGGAGTTGTTTCCCTTCTGTGGATGCTGCGTGGAGTTGAGTTGTTTCCCTCCTGCTATGGTTTTGGTTTTCGAGTTGATGGGGGAGTTGAGTTGTTTTCACCTGCTGTTGAGTTGTTTTGCCTCCAAGCTGCTCTAATCCATCAAACTAGACATAAATAGGGGATCAATGCTACCTTGTTACAATACTATGAGAAAATATTGTACTGAATGGTCTCACTTTTATCTGATAATGAATCAAAACTTGAAAATGCAGGATACATTTTCTTTTTGTTATCACGCAAAATAAAATTTATAGAATTAACTGTCTCGTAGTATAAATAGCAGCAGCATTGATAAAAATTATTTAGTTTAATCATGGATTCTCTCAAATTGGTTCATCCATTTACTTTAATCTTGGCTGGACCATCTGGTAGCGGTAAAAGTCAGTTCGTTAAAAAATTAATTGAAAATAAAATGATTAAACCTTTTCCTAAAAAAATAGTTTGGTGTTATGGGGTTTATCAAAAGTTATATGAAGAAATGTCGAATATTTCCTTTCATGAAGGTATTCCATCTAATGTGCACCAGTATTCGGATGCGTTAATTGTTATAGATGATCTTATGGGCGAGTTAGGGAATGATCCCCAATTAACAAAATTATTTGTAAAATATTCACATCACAGAAATTTGAGTATAATTTTTGTGGTACAGAATATTTTTCATAAAGGGAAAGAAATTTCCTTAAACGCTCATTATCTTGTATTATTTAAGAATCGAAGAGATCAATCCCAAATTACACATTTAGGGCGCCAATTATATCCTCGTAAAGTGAAATTTTTTCAAGAATGTTACACAGATACCACATCAAAGCCGTACGGATACTTACTTAACCTGATACTTATTTAAAACCTGAAAATGATGAATCCTTGCGGGTGCGCACAGGTATGTTTCCTGGAGATGTTTTCTATGTATATCAACCTCGATAACCCATTACTTTGAAACAAATAAATAGATTCAAATTGTTAGATGAATATTCATTAGTTCGCAAGATGCCAGTGTGTTCTGAACAAACTTTAGAGCTCTTAAAATTAATTTCTAAACCAAAAAAACTCAAAATCTATTTTGAAAAAGTGTTCAAAGAAAGAAATAAAAACTTTGTGTGAGTGCGTGCTGAATGTTTTAGGTGGTAACATATCGTTGACTAAAATTTAAAAAAATCGCTTATCTCCCTATAAAGAAAGCTTAAGAAAGCTTTCTAACAAAAAAACACCTCTTTACGAGAAAAAGAAAATTTTAATTCAAAAAGGAGAAGGATTCCTATCTATTTTATTACCAGCAGCTATTTCCGTTATCAGCTCTTTAATTCAAAATGGAATTTAGCAAAAAATTTGTACTGGTACCCGAAGAAAGAGTTCAAGTAGCGGAACACTTATCGGAACTTGATCAACGTATGAAAAACATTCTCCATAATAAGGATTTAACTGAAGAAGAAAAAGCAATACTCTATCTACAAGTTTTACAAAAATATACACATTTTTCTGTTGAAAATCGAAAAGAGTCCGAATCAATTCCAACTGAAACATCTGTATCGGAAAATCAAGAAATGGAATCATTAAACGAAAATCTAAAAGGTTCAATAGTGAAGACAGAGAAAGGGCAGAATGTGAAGACAGAAAAAGGAGTGTTAGAGGATAAAATTTTTAGAATTGTTCCACCTAGGTATAAAGAAAAAGCAAAAGATATTTTCCAGTTTTTAAAGCTTCAAGAATCTTTCAGTTGGAATTCTGATGGTGAAATTATTTACAAAAATACTGTTATTCCAGGAAGTAATATTGTATTCCTCGTAAATGATTTTCTACGGAACCGAAAATTGGCACCTGAAGGAAGATATGTATTTTAAGTGCTTTGAATGATGTAAATTTACCGAAACATCTAGATGTAAATAAAAAATTGTATAAGAATAACAAAATTATCAAAAAACCAATAATGTATGCTCGCAGAAATGCATGGTTGAAACTTTGAAATAAATGATAATCATTTGATTTAAAAAAAAATGTCTCTTTATGATTTGAACAGTTTTCTTTTGCAGGTAAAAATATACTTATTTAATAAAATTTAAAAGTTTCAAATAGATGATAATTAAATAAAATTATATTAATTTTTTGAGAAAAAGAAATTTATCATAGAAAAAAAAATATTAATTTCTTTTAGGGAACAAAAATATTTTATCATAGAAAAAAATATTAATTTTTTGAGGGGAAAATTATGGGGTCGATTCATCACTAGAGGGCGCTGCGATCGTGGCCATCATCACGTGATTAACAACGTGCTATCATGTAAACAAATAACAGCTAATAGTATGACACTTGTGATTGCGCGCTAACTTTCAAATTTGTAAACATTATTATTTTATATTCTTTAAATTCTTTTTAGTACTTTAAATATTTTTCATATATTTTCTACTATTTTAGTTTAAGAAAAGGGACTAAATATATGTAGTTTTAGTTAATAGTATTAGATTTAAGTTTAGTTTATACTTCCATCCTTTGGCTTCGAATTTTTGTATACTTATAGGCTTAGTAATTATTTTTTATAAGTGCCCGCCACATTATGATTTAAATAATTCTGCAGCGCTCTATTGAACAAATTGGTTCTGGAAATATGAGAAATATACTAATATCAAAATTCATGATGTAAGCCAATTTTTCTCGAAAAATTCGTGCAGACTGTAAATAGGGAGTGGCTCGCCGAAACAAAAATTTGTTTAGTCTACGGAAAAGTCAGAAAGAGCGATTAATTAATACTTCGGCTGTTGAATAGGACGAGAGACTGCAAATCAACTTATTATGATGATTGGATAATAGAGATTCCACGTAAATGTATAACCGTTACCTGAATACATTACTTATTTGTATTTCTAGACACTGTTAGTTGTGTCCGAGTGCTGTGAAGAACTTCTGGGATTTATTAAGGGAATTCTAGTTCTGTGGCATTTCTCAAGATTGTTTTAAAAGGATAAGTTTTCATTGCTCCTGAAGAATTGACTTGCTCTTTGAAATCCTGGAACCCCGGCCTTAACAATATTATTTTTACATTCTAAAATGTGTCATGTTTCAGAGCAGATGGATACATTCATCCATTCTTTGTAAGCAAAGGTATTTATTTCTTACCAAATTTGTGACATTGGTTATATTTTTTTTAAAATAGAAACTTCTTGGTAATTACGAAAAAGCCTGTGAATTTAACTTATTTTTTAATATTCATATAAAGTTTCCTTTTTGCTATTCTTGAAAATCCTTTTCAGTATTATTGTTTGGACATCAAAGTTTTTAATGTTAATCATTCTTTTATTTTTTAAAATTGTATGGAAATATTTGTTTGGTTTACATCAATTAGACAATTTAAATACAATTCAATAACTCATAAGAAATAATTTATAATAAAGAATAATTCAATAAAGTTAATCATTATTTCTAAAAATTATGTATTAACATGATTTTTTTTCTTTAACTTAATAGTGTAAGAGTATTTTCTTTTTTAAACTTTGAAGACAGTTTAAAGAGAAATTTCTAAAAGAAATTTCAAACCTTTGTAAATGATAATTACTAAGTAAAGTCAGACAATCAAAGCTGGCTAATGTGTTATTTCATTACAGAATCATCATATATTTCAAAAGATCTTACTATGTCTTTGGAATTTTTTATAGAACAGTTGTTTAAAAAATTAGTATACAATAACAATGTTTCAATTTTATGTATCCATATTAATGCAAATAAAGATTGAAACTGACAAAAAAAATTCTCTTTTGGAATACATCTTAGAAAAAAATACTCTTCACATGAGTACATAATGAAGTAATGTCACCGATAGTCTTTCAATAGAATATGAAAAATGCATTTTTTAAATTGCAATGAATTTTTTTGTTAAAAAAATAAAATTTTCACATGTTTCACTTGTATTATAATCATGTAATATTAAAATTAAATGTTGATAAATGATGCATTTTAAATAATTGTAATTACTAAAATAAACTAGCTAACAAAAATTTTGTATGCTTCTATATGTAAAAATTTTCACGAAAATAATTTAGCATGTTTCAAACAATTTCTAAAATTTTTCGCATATTTTAATATAATTCAATTTTTTTCCAAGGAGACAATAATTTATAAAAAAAAATTTAAACATTTGTAGGTGATAATTACTAAGACTAAAATTGCTAAATATTAGTATTTTATAACATATTTTTAAAAACTTCACAATGTATTGGTATAAATCATACTATTTTAAGGCCTCACAATGCCCTAAACATTTAAAAAAAACAATTTTTTAACACTTTCTTATGGCCCATACCATTGAGAAGTTTGCCACCAAATTATATTATTAAAGATTAAAATCATTATTAAACATCAACAAGTTACCAAAGTTTATCATGAATAAACGGAGTTCCATTCTAATCAAAATAAGTTTCTACTACTTATAAGCAAGATAATTAACTAATTATATCATTAGTTTACAAGGAAAATCCTAAATTTCAAGAAACTTTTCAGTTTTCCAAATTATTTTTGAGTAAAATATTAAATTGCTTCAAAGTTTTTCAAAGAAATGCTAAATCAGTACTCATACCATTCCAAAATTAGGAACTTATGTATTAAACTGCCAAATAATTTTGCCAAGCAAAAACACATCAAGAACTTAAAAAAATTATGTTATTATTATTACTGTGTTCAAACATGAGCAGGAACAGCTCCATTTATTGGCTGTATAATGCAACAACATCCCACAAAATCAAATGTCTATACATAAAGCCAGATTTGGTTTCATGATCCTAATTCTCAATAAATATATAATTGATCCAAGTACTCTTCTTGGGCCAATATTTGTAAATAACTCAATGCGAAAAATTTATTCAGGACTTATAAGCAGGATAATATCAATATTCATGAGTCTTTTAGACTTTTATATTTATGTAAAAATAAATCGATATAAAGCACAAATCTAATCAATAATGATAAATCTTCTACAAATTGTGCAAATATCTATAAATGCTTATTTGTAATACATAATAAAAAAAATTATACAAGTGTGTGATAGGTTTATACCACAGTCAAACTCTGAAAAACAAATGTTGTGCTAATAGGTACCACACAAATATATTACAATTATTCAATTATTTATTTTGTAAAAGAATTAGGGATTCAAAAATGACTTTTATTTTCATCATGTAAGAGTGAGCAGGACTTTTATATTCCATAAATGGACATAAACATTCTATTATACACAGATTTTAATTAAAAAACTTTAATTCTTTAATTAATTATATTTGGACACCAATTCTCGATCATATCTTTTACCTAAAATAGCACAGCGAGTAAGGACTTTCAAAATGTTGCATAATTTTTTTACATGTAATTTTACAAATGGTAAATGATAATTTTGACTTCTAATGTTTAAAAATGGTACTTGATTAATCATCAAGTATAAACATTAAAGAAGCTGTAGTAAATTAAAATATTTTTCCATTTCTATAGTGAATGGTTCTCAAAAATGTTTCTTTTTCCCTGTAATATTCTAAAATTATTAAAAACAACAAGTTTTTGATTTATATGTATGTATACCTGTTTTTGATACAACATGTATGGTTACATATCAGATTTTTGCATCCTAATTTTTTAGATAATTAAATACTAAAGTATCTCTGTTAACTACTGTGAAGATGAGTAAAATTTAGATTAACTAAACATATGTTCTATTGTGTGTGTGTTGGATACACCTGGTCCTTAATTTTACCAAAAACATATCAATCACTTGCAAAATATTATTTTTGGGGGGGGGGACATTAAGGTATTTTCAATATTTAAAACATTGAATACACTAAAAAATCTCTTGCAATGAAACCCTCTGTTAAGGTTTTCATATGCAAATCACTTAATGTTATTTGCAATGCATTTATTTTTCTGTACAATATTCTTCTGCTTCTATTCTGCTTTGTGAAAGGCAAGCTTATCTAGGAAGGAATGGAAAGTGCTGGACTTAATCAGAATGTAACGTTTGCTATCCCTGTATTAAAAGAATTTTTAAAAATTTTTTTTACATAATTATGCATGTATATGTAACTACTCATGAATTTAAAGCTTATAAAAATGTAAAATAAAAATAACGTGAAATTTAAAATGTCAGTTGTAGTATAGTAAAATTGATAATTAGAAATTTTCTTTTATCGTAATTGTTTTTTTAATATTAGGAAAAGTTAATGCAATCAGTATTTTAAGAATATAGATAGATACGTGCTTCTCAATTTCTATATGATCTAGCTCTTCAGTATCGAACTGATTTATTCCCTGATTTTTGGAAAAATAGTGGAATATGAATCTCACAAATTATTAAAATATACTGTATGTTCTTCACCATACAGCATTATACATTTATGGATGCATATTTTTTAAAGTACATATGAACTTCATTAATTTACTTGTATTTGTAAGTGTATTGTTCTGAAAATTACAAAACAATGACTTTGCTGAGCCAGTTCAGTTTCAAAATTTTATCTATCATGCTTGTTAAATTAGTGAAAATAGTTATATAAAGAGAAAAAAGGAAAAAAAAATGTAGGTGAGTTCAACTGCATACTTATTCATCAGTTAGAAAATCAGAACAGGTCCCAGAAGTAGAACCCTGGTTTGTTTTTTCGTGTCTGCAAAATTGAAATGCTTTGAAGTCGACACATTTATCAACATACAGTACAATAAAATTTCAAATGACTGCAACATAGAAAATGCATAGATATATATTAACATTATATACACAGTTATGATGATATTTCTATAAATTTAAAGGTATTTTGTATTGCTACTAAATGGATGGCAAAATTTAAGAGTGAGATTTTATTCCAATAAAATTTAACAGAACAAATTTCTTTATTAAGACAGTTCAGTTTCAAATTTTTGTCTGTAGTGCTTGTAAAATTGTCGAAAATAATCTTAAAATAACAAAAACAAGTATTATAAAAAAAATAAGTCAATTCCTTCTTAGGTAAGAAAAATTTTAGTTACTTTTAATCAAATAATTATAGTTAATATAAATATGTGTATACATATGAAGAATCACAACATTAAGTGACAATTAATTTTTATTAATTATCATTAAAATATTGCATTGCTATCCAAAACAAATGTGTTTCAAATTTCAGTTCAACTAAATGTTTTAAAATGTGAGAAAAAACCTTTTAATTTTGGACACAAGTCGCCAAAATGGTCACTATGTCGCCAAAAATGATGCCAACATGGATGCATTTATAATTATTAGAATAATTAGTTTTAATCAATTAATTTTTTTAATTAAATTCTGTATTGACAACCAAGATAATCATGTATATAAAATGTTAGCTCAATCGACCACTTTAAAATGTATTTTACTAACGAGTGAAAATTTGAACAACATAAATAAATATTGAGAAAGTGTGAACTAATAGTAGGAATTGAAAAAAAAAAAAAACGTAGGTAATCAACTACATACTTAACAAATACAGAGCATTCAGAATAGATCACAGAAGTGGTACCCTGATCTGTGTATGTTTGCAAAATTAAAATTCTTCGAATTCGAAATGCTCAGAAAATATTTCAGACTCTTTTTAAAACTTTAAAAATCGTCATCGTATTCAATAAAAACAAAACAAAAAAAAATATTGAAAATGAAATAATTAAAAAGTACACACATTTCAGTCGAAATTTCTCTTGGAACAACTTCTTTCATTTGTTTTTGATAGTAGATGTAAATACGAAAATTCCGCCAAAATACTCAGTCGAATCAAACACGTGGCTATTTGTTTTGTATATCATCACGTGATTATGACGTCAGGTGTATCGAGTCCATTATAAAAATTATATTAATTTTTTTGAGAAAAAAAATTTATCATAGAAAAAAAATATTAATTTTTTTAGGGAAAAATAAAAGAATATAATAGAAAAAAATAAAAGACACAAATATTTAGTTTCATTCCATTTTTTTATTTTCTAAACACAAATCTTACACCATATCGCTTCTTTACAAATTGATACATAATAAAATCATTTATATACAATTGATTTAAAATATAATGCATAGAATAGCCTTGGCTGCGTTTGAATAAAAAGTAAATACAGTATTGTCCTCAAACATTGGATGTTGGTGATTGAAACACTTTGGAATTCCATAATACATCTAAATAGGTAGTAGTATTAATGTTATAGAATCAGTTATTTTTCTAATAAAACATTTATAAAAAAATTATTCTCTTAGCAACTTAAATTTAGTTTTTTAAATTTGGCAACATTTTGATAGTTTCATGGCGCGATGCTTACAGTTTTATTTATATACTACAAGCATGTATTTGTTGCTCAATATCCAAAAACAAAAAAAGCATATACTTTAAAATACTAAGACTGGCAAAAAAGTTTTTCTAATCAAACCTTTTTTCCATTTTATAGCAATAACCCTGAGTCTCTGAATCTATATATATATATAAATATGGAAGATAAAAATATTATAAATAAACTAAATCCTTTGAATGTTATTGGTCAAATTATCCCAATCCACAGAATATCTTTTTCAATTCATCCATGTAAAATATATGTCAGTAATTTCAAATTCCAGGATAAAACTTAACCAATTCAAATTATAAGGAGTTTATTCAATGAAATAGTAGATCGGGATTTCCAGGACTTTAGTATTATTGCTAATGATGCTTCGAAAAATAAGCAAATTACATCAATTGCAGGTATCACTGAAAATTCCTCTTTTGCTTATAAAATCAATCACAATAACTATTTTTACAGCTGAACCTCTGGCTATCTTCCAAGCTTTAGATTATCTGTCTGTTTCAAACAAGAATCTGCTAATTTTATCTGATATTCTCTGTTCTCTCTGCTCTTCCAAATTACTTGATCAAGTCTCATAGTGTTATTTATAAACTAGCTAGTAATAAGATTTACATATTATCCTATTATAGTAAGTTGATTCTACTTTGGACTCCAGGACTCAAATATACTGGGGTGGGGGATGGATTAAAGGAATAATATTTTATGTTTATTCATATGTTACAATCTTCAAAAGGACAATTAATGCATATTAAAAATTTTAATCAGTATTGATCTCTATTTCCTTACTCTTTGTGCATTGCTGCAAAAATAGAGTTCAAATATTTCCTTACTGTGGAGCACCCAGAATCATATTGGTAGACTAGTTTTGCATGCATCAGCTAGGCCTGTGGTTACTGACCTCTGTTCTAGATCGTAGCCTTCTTACTGCTTTACAAATGTGAATTCATAAAACCCACAACAAAATGTATATTATTTTTTATCTTTTTTTTTTGAAAAAGTTGCGTAAGCTAAAACTTGATACAATGTGTCCTTATAAATATTTTAAAAAATAACGAAATTGATTAAACAGAAACGTTTCTATGCAGATAGACAGGGACGTCTTAAGGCATGGGCCCAGGGCCTTGACCACAAAGGGGGCCTCGTCTCGCTATCTATTAAGCCTTAATAAGATCATGATTTGAATAATTTCCACTGTGAATTGTAATAACTGGCTGTATTCTTAAAAAAAAAAGGGAATTTCGGCGATTTGTCAACTGGTTACTTGTGATGGCTGTTGTCCACTCACAGGCCAAGTCCTATATACCACCATACACCATCATTACTCATACAGTCAAAGGTCGAGATGGTTTGCACCTTTATACAGTAATGCACTTTTATTTGTTTCGGATTATTGTTTGTACGAGTATTTGACAATGTATGCTATGTACTCTCTATTTTTAAGGGTAATAGGTGGGGCCTACATTTGTGTAAGGGCCTGAGGCCTACTTTCGGGAAGGGGCCTAGGGCCTCAAGAAGTCTTAAGACGTCCCTGCAGATAGATATTAATGTTTGTGCTTTTAAATTTATTAATATGTATTTTAATTTTTAGTCTGGTGAATAAAATTCAACTGACAATTTACTTAAGAAAATAATAGTGTATATATTCTGGAAGAATTCACAGAGGGTATTTTATTTTTTTAAAAAATGATCCAGACTTAGCAGTAAAAATTTATCATTTTTAAGTTGTAGTATTTTTAAGTAATAGCTGCCAGCACTAAAGTACCTGTTCTCGTATAGGTTAATTAAAAGTAAAATACTTTTTTCTTGATATAATTGCTGAATTGTAAGGAGAGTAAAACCAAATGCAATAATGACAGTGTATACAATAATGCAAAATAATTTTTTAATGAATGTTCATTTTATAAACGGACCGATCCTAGGGGTCAGTCAGTCTCCCGCTTGCAGCAGCAAAAAAATTTTTCTCGAATTAATAATGGAGCAAGATAGTAGAAAAATATTGTCTAAGAGTTTTATCTTTTCTGTTATTATTTTACTTATTATAATGAAGAAATCTTACTTTTTAAATATTTTTTTTATTATAAATTGATTTGAAAATATTTTTCTATCTTTAATTATTTTTATTTTATGCTAATTGGCCCTAGGTTATCTATGCATTTCCGTGTACTCCAATTAATAGTTTTGTATTTTTAGTTATTTTGAAGTGTTTATTTTATTTTTAGAGTGTGCAATCATTTATAAAATACTTTCTGCTTGTTGAAATCCATGAGTAATGCTTTAATTTGTTTTACATATTTTTTTGTGCTGTCGTTTATTTTAAATTTGTCATATTATTTCAGGTAAAATGGAATTAGATTATTGTGATCTTTGTGCTGAAATGGAACATAGGCTGTCGGCCTTGGAAAACCTTTTTAAAAAGGTAATTTGTTAGTTATCTACTCCTGAGTTCTTTTTGACTATGGATAAAAAATAGAGATATTTTGTAAATATAAATCTAATGCTGCTAATATACAGTATTTATGTAGCATTATGTATATTGATTAAAGTGGTCTTTTCATGTGATGTCATACATACATGATTATTGCAATCTTTTATCTCCAGCCAGTTAGTTCATGTAATTTGCTGTTGCTAACTTTTGCATTTTACAGAAACTGTCTTTTAAAAATCATGTTGGTCAGCAGTATTAATGAACATGGGTAAACAAAATGCAATCGACTTTAAAAAGCATGTATAATAAGGATTTTTTTTAGTTTTGAAAAACTTTTCAACAAATCTTAATATTTTAACATCTTACAATTGTTCTCAGTATCAGAATGTCTTTCAAAATAAAATAATCCATTGTCAACATCTTGCTATGTATATTTAAAGTGCGATTACTTCATTGAACCATTTAGCAAGTTAATTATTGATTGATTTTTAATTTACCTTATTCTCTGAATATACACAAGGGCTGTTTGTTATAGAACCTTGTTATTTTGAATCATGTTTAAGTGATGAGAATGGCACTGGAGTTTGCTCCCCTTCAAACTCCCACACCACACTCAACAGACTTCATATACCTCAGCCCCAAACTTAGTGGCACTAGGACTCGACAATGTCAGCCTCAAGTTCTCAACCATGGCCACATTTGAATCGTTCATTAATGATTTGGCTTTTTTAAAAATGTTTTTATGCAGTTCTGCTAAAAAAAATTTCAACTGAAATTTAATAGTTGTTAACCAAGTTATTTAATTCCACTTAAACCCATTTATGTAAAAAGTATTGAAAATTGAAAAATTTGTTTAGTTGCTTATCATGTTATATTGTGTTTCATCGGCCTAAAGTTATACCAAATAAAAAATTGAATAAAATTTTGGAAAGCAGATTCTAAACCAAACTGTCTGTATGTGAGTTCCCGATCACTTAAGGCAACTAGGCAACTTTTGAACAGTTTTTTTTATTTATGTATTTAAAAATTAGATTTTAGCATTTCATATAATGTTTCTATTTAAGAAACTGATATGAAATGAAATTTTGTTCATATTATTCATACAATTTTAAAAATTAAAATTTTTTTTAAATAAAGTAGATAGTTTTAAAATAGGTTTTTTGTATTAGTATTTTTTTTACTTGGAAATTTTTTTTGTAACATTTCTAAGAATGTTTTAAACAACTTTAGTCTTACAATAACTTAATTAGTTTTGGAGGAAAAAATGATGTGTATGTAAAAATTCAACAAAAAAACCAAAATCTCCTACATTAAGTTTTTTTTTTAAATGTTAAGTTTTTCAGCAAAATTCATCTCTGATTTTGTTACATGCATTATATATAACACACAGGGGAAAAAAATTGGTTGGAAAATAATTGTGGAAGGAGCTTTTTGGAATGTGAAAAAACGCAAACTGAGAAAAACCTAAAGTTTATAATTCTAAAAAAATAATTATTATATATGTAAATAAAAATAAAATATCACATTTTAAAATATTAGCTACATATTTTCTTCAAAATAGTTCATATTAGTTCATATTCATATCACTTTTTCATATTAGTTCAACCCATATATTTTATAAATTATCCTTTTTTAGAATATTAATTGTATAAGAAAATGATAAAACAAAATTTTTTTTTTGTCATAACAGAAATTTTAAAGGTTTTGCTTCACTTGATATTGAAATATTATATTTTTATGAAAAACATATGATGAATAGGAACTGAAATTATAAAACTAATACAAAATGCCCTATTTAAATATGTTTGCATGTACACATTTCAAAAGAAAAAAAATTACAGTAATGTAATACTTAAAAAAAAAAATATCCTGCTTTATTTGTCACACTTTTTTTAGTTATTATTTAACTTTTTAAAATAACTTTCTATATTAAAAATTTTTTTATCTGAAAAGGGGCCAAGGTCAAATTCCCTAATTTGTTTTTTTACATTTTCAATTGAAGTTTTTTTCAACTTCTAATTTTCAGGTTTACAAAAGTGATATATCAATCAAAACTAATATAACTAAATAAAAATACAAAAAAATAGTGCCAAGTCCTCAAGCCAGTGGCATACTCAGACCTCTCTTATGGAGGAGGGTTACATTCTAAAAAACACGTAGATGAAAGCAGTTAAGGTTAATCTCTACAATAAGAATTAAAATTCTGTTCTACCTCCCCTCTTGTGTATGACCTCTGTATCAAGCTATAGAAAACTTCCAGGATTTTATATGCAACCCAGTGTCAACTCTTTCTCAACAAATTATTGCTTTCAAATAGAACTAAGCACAACTTGATTGTTTCTCTTGAGAAATCATCCAATGGTTCATTTTGTCAAATTTTCCTTGTGGTATTCTCTAAGACCCTACAGTGACTAGTTTTCAGTGTCAGAATCATGCAACCCAGCAGCATATTTCCTTTCTTCAAATGTGACTTCTAAATTTGTATTACATTGCACAGCATATTTATAAAACTCAGTAACAGCTTAACCATCTTCAAAAACTAATTTAAAAAATCGAGTAGAAGTCAGATTTTTAAAATTGAAGTTCATCTAGATCAGGAGATATATCTCTGTTCCATTCATCAAAGACAAGGTCCAATCATGTCATTTTCTGTAAATTTATGCCCTTTTCATTACCACAGTAGGTAATTCTTCATCATTTGAATCTAAATCTGATGCTAATTAAGTATGAAGTAGGCTTTCAAGAAGATAACTTGGGGTGCCACTGCCTTCTTCCTTACTAGAATCTTTTTCAATAATTTTTCCTTCTGCATTGTAAAATGTATCTATTTGTTCAATATATTTATTAGCATGTCTTGGGCCACATCAATAACTTCAACCTATTCTTCATTTCAAGTTAGCTAATCACATAGACATTTTAGCATCTTACTGGACTTAAAAGTTTTGCTTCGAGGTATTTACATGTTTAATACATTAATAAATATGCAATTACATATAAATGATACATATATAAATTGTTTAGAGTATCGAAGAATGAGTTTGGTTAAGATTCATTTAAGATGGATTTAAATAAAATTTATAGCATTATTGGACACATGTACCAAAAATCACCAGCATGCATACTCGCACCAGACTGAATACACATGAGCATCGTCGTAATTTATCCTGCAAACTTAGTGGAAAAAACTGGTATGATTCTAGATATACACTGCACTTTCAGGGCTCTACCATCTGGTGAGAGAAAATACAGGTTGTGCTACAATATTTATTGTCAATGCTTATATATACCTGCTCAAATTTGAATTGTGTATTGAAAAATAGATAAGTAAAAGCTGTATATGCCTAGCATCTTACGTCTAGGTACCTATTTTTAGATGCAATATTGTGAGTGCTACAACACATTTATACACATTATTTAACATTTTCACATTACTTCTATATACTTAAATTTATACTATTTCTGATGTGGATATTATGGCCAAAAATATCTATATCATCTATCCTTTTTGAGAATCTCACCTGGAAGTAAATTTCAGTATTTTTCTGACCATCCAAACATATAATCGTCCATCATGTGTTTTTCAATCAAAGAACTAAGGCATTTGTTTAAGGAAGCATTATATATTGTTATTGCCTTTTAAATTGAGATCTTTACGATCATGTAAGAGCTGTTCTATATTTAGAATAGGTGTAAATGGGTATGTGAAAACAGTTTTAAAAATTCCTTTTCATGTACTTTTTTAAAAAAAAATTATTTTTGCACATTCATTATACAATTTTAAACTGTCAATGTATTTTTTTGTCAACTAAATTTTCACATTTGTCCTAGCACTAATTGGGTAATTTCTCTGACTTCAGTATCTCAAGGTTACATGATTCGTGAAGGAATATTAAAATTTTTTTTTTGAAAAATGACTAATGTGTAATTTCCCATATTTTTATGTTACAATCTAGGAATTTAACCTCCAAAAAATTTCCTCTGTGTACAATCACAATTTTATAAAATATTGCCTGAAATGATCCATACAGAATTATTGTAGAAAATTGATTTGCTCAGTTCTTTGAAGGAGGTCATTTATGACAAATATACCTCACCATGAACATCATTCTCTTTCTGGAGTATTCATAAAACCTTTTTGTAGCATTTTGTCCATTCATATTGTTCCCATTATGGAAGGAAACCGTATCTTGAAGATATCCATGGGCTGCAGTACATTCTTTAAGAGTCATTGTGCGATGGAGCTGGAGTCTTGAAATTGTATTTTTGCTAGGGTTCTGAATTGGGTGCAATAAATGCATGCACATATCATTTGTGGCAAGCTTAATCATAGTTAAGAATGACAAAAATCTGTAGTAAAAAAGTTTTTTTTTAAAAAAAAAATCCGTATTACAAACAGTGTGGTACCATTATTTCAGCTAGAACATTACTTTTGTGTTACTGTGTAAGATTTCTTTTCTTCTTACATCCTTCATACTTAGCTCGAAAAATATTGTTATCTATTATATATTTGTGTCTGCAAAGGGAGACCCAAATTGTGTCTGTCAATGAGGGAGGACCCAAAAATAACTAAACTATTACTCTAAATAATTAATTTATTAAGTCTTTTACAAATTTTTTTTTTCTCCTTCAAAGTATTCTTTACCATTTGACTATATACATTTCAGCAAAAGTCTTAAGACTTCCGAAAAAAAGTGTTGGTGAATAGTTTGAATGGAGGGGGGGGGGGATAAAAATTCCCTGTTCACCTCCTACACAGACTCCATTTGGAGAGCCACTACTAGAGCCACTTGGTGGGAGAATTCTCTACCACAAAGATAAAGGCTGTGCCCTTTGTAGATATCCCTCCTATAGTTAAAAATAGAGATACTATATGGATATTCTAGCATTGGATTTTATAGCTTACATGAAAATTACGTTTTGAGTAGCTTTCTGCTTAAAGTAAAACTAAGATAAAATACAGAAAAAATTAGTGCTTTAAAAATAAGAAATTAACTTATTAATAGATGCTTTATTTATTTTCAACTTTATCTCAAAAATTAAAAACGAGCATATGTATATGTTTATTATCAATGTCAAATCATCGAATCTACAGTGTATTAGAAAAAAACCATGTCTCTTAATATGAAATTTAAAAAAAAAGTGCTCTGAAGGCTCATTTTTTTTTTGTTACGATTTCTATGATTATGTGCATCTTTTTTAAAAACAACTATTGAAATAAGTGTTAATCCTTAACTGTAAAGAGAGAGATAAAAACAAACAAAATGCAATTTTGAGGAAGAATGAGTTTTTTGTTTAATTTGTTATTCTGTTAAGTAAAATACGCTTTGCATTAAGAGGTTATATATTGTTACATATGTATAATATAAATGCAAAAGTGTTGAAATATAGAGAATAAATATAAAATTATCTTTTTAGTATGAAAATACAAAGGAAGTTGATGATGTTGTGGATTTGAAGAAGGGTACAAAGAAGGGTAATTATTATTTTGATATTTGTAATGAATTTCTTCTATATTCACTTTCTATTTGCTGCATAAATTATTTTATATTGCAAATTAAATTAAGTATTTCCAAGCCAATTCATTTGATAAAATATTAAATAATGTCACAGCATATAATTTAGAATTAGGCATAGTAAAGAGACAAAATACAAGTACTTTGAATTACTATCCTTGTATATTGTTTAAAGAATATTAAAATTTGCTGTCATACATTTTTGGAAAAGAAAGCCCAGAATGCCATGATGTCTTCTCACAGGCACTTTGGAATTTCACAACAATTTACCTTTTACTTGTATTTTGCCATACTTTGTCTTAGAAAGGGTACCTTGGAAAAACCTTAGTTAAAAAAAGGTGCCGCTAGTTAAAAATGATTGAGAACCACTGTATGCATGAAATAGTGCATTTTTGCTTAGCAATATTAAAATAATCTTTCAAAGCAAAAGTGTACTCAAGAAATAATATCGAAAAACATTTGCATGGAAATTATAAATGGAATAATGTTTCTCTAATATTTGGAATCAAAGGTATTGTGACACCTTACTTATTTACTGCTTATTGCTGTTCTATTTAAACATAGGAACAAGTGATATCAGACAAACTTACATTAGAAAAGCATTCATTTTTAAAAAAAAATTAAAATGCTATATTGCATGATATTTATTTTTTCCTTTTATAAAAGATTTTTAACGTAACAATTTAAAATTTTTGAAAATATCCTTCGGAAATGAACAAAACATACCAGGTGTACAAGTATGAAATGTGGATTTCAGAAAACAGATGATGCACTAATGCATTTTATGCTATAAATATTTGACATTGCATCATTTTGTTGTGTCATCAACAAATGTCATGCACATGAGTGATAAATAGGAAGAGTGAATGGCATAGTGTTGTGTTCCAATATGTCAAAAAATATATCAAACAAAGAGCATTCACAAACAAAATTATTATTATTATTATTTTTTTTTTCATTTGAAGAAAGCTGCTGCTGAATCACTGATTACTTGAAGAAGCTTGGAACATTTTTCATTACAAGCTTTGTGAGAACAATGCTTTTGGGATTTCAAAAGTTGTAATTTCAATGTTGTAGACAAGAAACATGGAAATGAACACACACACACAAAAAAGACGTGGAATTGCAAGCATTGTTAGACAAAGATGGTTTGCAAACACAAAAACAACTCACCAGGCAATTGGGTATTAGTCAAAAAGTTGCTTCCAATTGGTTACAAAAGATGGGAGAGATTCAGAAGGTTGGTAGATGGGGGGGGGGGGGTACCACATGAGTTGAACAACAGGCAAATGGAAAAGTGCAAAAACACATAAGGCAATTTTCTTGCTCTGTGCAAAAGAAAGTTCTTTTTTCATTGTATAGTGACAAGGGATGAAAAGTGGATTTATTTTGAGAATCCAAGCAATAAATATGGGTAGACTCAGGCGCACCATCCATATCGATTGTAAGACCAAATAGCTCTTTGGCAGAAAGATAATGCTTCGTGTTTTGGTTGGATCAGAGGGTGTGGTCTATTATTATGAACTGTTAAACCTGGGGAAACGGTTTGCACTTAAACATTGCCAAAAACAATTGACCGATTATAACAGTTCACTGCTTGCAAAAGACCAGAATACCGAAAGAAGTAACACAGTCATTTTTCTTCATCACAGTTCTCTAT
>BMAO01035246.1:0-19163 GCA_019973975.1 Trichonephila clavata
TTTATAAAAAACTCGCTTTTTACCGGTGTTGTTATAAAAGAATTTTGTTATCAATAAATAATTTATCAAAAAATTGCTTTTATACCAAATCTTACTGCGCTCAACTATTACAGTACATTTGGAAATAAAAGTAAGGGGGTTTTAAATCTATATGAATAGTAGATTAGTTTATACTTCTGAAAAAGGGAGTATAAAAAAATTGACTCTTCTAAAAAACTATAAACATTAAAAACTATAGGTATTGAAACAGAAAAAGCTATTAAACATTACATAAATTATTGTTACATAATAAAGCGATGTATTTATTTTAACACGCTTTTATAAGTTTCACTTGTATGTAACGGAATCTTTGAGTTTGATTTTCACCCAATTTAAAAGGTCATATTAATCCAAATTTTGCACACTTGTAAAGGACCGATGACAATACAATAATTTCCTAGTTTTGTTCCATTGTCCTGATCAGGATCATCAGGAATAACGATTTCCAGATTTAGCAACTAATTCCATATACCACTTCCTGATTTGGCGACAAATTCCAAATTTAGCGACTATAAGATTAAGGTGCAACCCCAAAAGCGAATGCACTTGTGGTTAGTACAAATAAAACAAAAAAAAGTGTTCTTTATGTGAGAAAAGGGAGGGGGGTGCATCAGCAATTTCTTATCATAATATAAAAATTGTCTAGTTTTTCTGAAAATGAAAATAAAATTAAAAAAAATATTCGTGCATGTGAAAAAAAAAATTATGTTCTAACTGCTAAGTATTTTATATTTTCATAGAGCAATACGGTGAAGTGATGGTACTAATTAATATTATAGCAATACATTTAAAAAGTGATAATACGATTGACACTTAATATTTATTCTTAACATACTTTTATTAGTTTGACCTGTATCTATAAAGACGGAATCTTAGAAATATAACGAAATGGGACTCATCCGAGGCCCCGTAAACGGAGAGAATAAATATCCTTCAGACCCATTAATTAATATCCATTGAAGAGCAAGGCTAATTCCGGCTCCAAATATCAAACTCATGGATAAATTCCAACAATGAAAGTAAATAATAGTTTAAAAAAACTAAAAAACACGCTTTTATTGTAGATCAAACTAAAAAATGGAAAAAAAATTGGTTTAAAAAAAAAACTAAGAAACACGCTTTTTTTATAGTGAATCGAGCTAAAAAGTTTAAAAAAAAATAATTTTTAATATAAGAATAAAATGACTAACGAGAAAATTAATGTCATTGTGGTAAAAGCGTGGGGTGCTTTTTACTACATTTTTACACTAACTCAGCATTTCGGAATAGAACTAGTAAAAAATTATAACAATTAATATAGAACACCTCATGCTTTTACTCCAATGACAGTAATTTTCTCGTTAATCATTTTATTTTAATATTAAGAATTATTTTTTTACTTTTTAGTTCGAATCGCTATAAAAGTGTTTTTTTTTGTTGTTTTTTTTAAACTATAATTTTGTTTGTTTACTTTTATGGGTCTCAAGTGGCGCTTACTTTTCCTCTTTAAGTTCCTGAGGCCCATGACCTTAAAGAGTCCCTATGTACATTGTTATTTTCCTCGTTATCTGACGTTTCTTCCCATTTCTCTTCTGGTAGAAAAAATTCTTTTTAACTCTGAAGGTGAGGCCCAAACAAAATGGCTGAAAGTATTACTGAACTCAATGATCATGATATCTTGAAAGTTTCTTTTACTTTATAATAATAAATAAATAATCCAAATTGGATCATTTCACTTTTCAAGAAATGGTGATTCATTATGTGCAATGTAAAGAAAAAAAAATTAATTAAATGGTGTCGTGTTCGAACAAAATATTAATCTGAATTTCATAGGATGAAAGATACTATTTGACTTTTCTCAATTTCCAGAAATGATTCACAAGCAATTGGTTATCAAGTTTGCTTATCCAAAGAGCCATGGAAAACTAGGCGTGTTAACACGGTTTGATTGTACTTGAACTTAGGATTTATTTAAATAGTGGAACTGGGTGCAGCAGTGAAATGGATCCTCGATCGTTTTGTGATGTGGGTTTTGAAAGCTTATCAGGTAATGGTGTAAGATTTCTTATCTAAAAAAAAAACTTACGATGACCACTCGCAGGTTTAGGATCTGAAGAAGAGAAAAATAAAAACCCAAGAAATAATGTAAAAGAAATATTTCGGTTTGTTTTCAAAGAATGCTTGAAAATATATAAAAAGAGTATTGATAGTTGAATATATGTTCCTTGTATTGAAACAAACATGCTAAAAACAAAATTTGAAGCTTACATATACATTTTTAATAACTTGCCCATCGATAGTAGCATTCGTCAAATATATTTGAAATTATTCACTGAATCTTTTGGTCACCATTACGTAAAGAAAGATTTCAGACAGTGGCGTAACGTACACCTCGCATCGCGGGGGGGGGGGGGGGGCTCCAGGATTCTAGGGTACCCAAAGGTTATGGTTTTGCAATCCTCTGAAAAATCCGACTTGGGGCCCAAAACCTGACTTTGCAGGGGGGGGGGTTAATATTCTCCGTTACGCCACTGATTTCAGACATAGCAATATCTGAATAAAAATCCATCTGTGGTAAATATCGAAGATATCAGTTTAAACCAGTGTTTCTCAAACTGTGGGCACGCCCCCCTAAGAGGGCGTGATAACTCAATGAGGGAGGTGCGAGTATATTGAAAAGTCGGATAAACAAAGGATTATTTAAAAAAAACTATTAATTTACTAAAAGTAAGCAAACAAAATATATTCTGATATAATAAAAAATATAAAATACACATTACACTGATATAATGCACTTATAAATGTGCACGCTGTATTTTGTACTTATACTGCACACTGTATTTTATAATTAATTTAATAATACTAAGTTAAGAACAACATTAACAATTGCCAACGACCCCATGGGCTCGTCATGTATAAATTACATACAAAAATGAGCACTTATTATGATAACTTGTATAGTTTATAATTAATCCCTTAATTGTCATTTAAAAGTAACGCGATTCGCTCCCCAATGCCCCCGTTTCCACGAAGGCACACGTATGTGATGTATTGGGGGAGGGAGAAAAGGAACAAATAAGCAAATCAAGGTCCTTGTATTGCATTCCAAAGTCTTCGGAATAATTTTTTGGATAGCAGTGCACAGAAGAGATCTTATTTCGGAAAGACGTATATATACGCCGGTAATTAATGCTTTGGCTGAGCGAGACGTTTATATACGCCAGTGGCACTTAAGAGAAAGTCTTATTGTAGCCTTAGCGCCAAAGTATAGTATTATTGAATTAAATACATTGTTATTGTATGGGGGGGGGCGTGATGAAAATTATGATTGACTATTGGGTCGCAAACATTGAAACCTTGAGAAGCACTGGTTTAAGCATAAATGTAAAAAAAAAAGGCCTTCTTTCTTTTGGTTCGTGGAAATCATAAATTTGACAGAGCTTATGAAGGATGGTTCAACTAACTTAACACATTGGCATTAAAATTTACTTTAAGTACCATCTTCCAACGAAATCTTTCTATGCTAAGTTCCAGTCATTCTTATCGTAATCTCATTTTTTCCCCTCCATAAATCATGAATACCTTCTAAAGAGTGAAAAAACATCAAAAAGTTTATTTAGTTCTCAATAACATATTTGTGTGAGAAGAGTTATTTTCTTCTATCAGGGCAGTTAAAAATTCGGGAACGTGAGATCGTTTCAATCTTGCTGTCACATCTTTGGAGTAAAAAAAAAAATCCTTGAATTGATTTCAAACAGGGAAAAATAACTCTCTAATTGTGACAGATCTATCCGCGACTATACTAATACCTTGGGGATTTTTCTGGGGGAGGGGGGATATTTTATCTCAAACAACTTTAGCCGAGTAAGAAAGCGTGATTATGTAAATGAAGTATATCATATAAATTCTGTTTTCGCGAGTTTGAAGGGTTGGGAAGTTGGAGTTAGCAAAGAGTTAGCGAGTTAGGTTGTTAGTTGAAAATTGAAGATTCGTGGAATTATCAAGAGAATGTGGAGTTTGTCCAGGAAAAGGATTGCGGAGATTGGATCCAATGACAGTGAATAAATCCAGATAAAAATCTCCTGCAAGATTCAAGTGTAGGATCCGCTTCATAGAAGTACAGATATCGGGAGCCTTGATTAATTAGAAGTTAGCTTATTAGTGTGCGACGTAGTTTATATTGAGCGTATTTAAGATATCGTAGATTCAGTTGAGGGTCCGTAGTATTATCCCCGTGTTATTGAATCTCGCCTCCGCGCTCTACTATTTGATCATCTATCTTAATTAGATTGTTATTGATATTTTGGTAACAATAAATTAATTAGATAGGAATTATGTCTGTTGATTATTCAGTTTCTCCTACACACCTAATTGAGTCTGCGGGTAGACAAGGGGTTTCAGATGTAAGCAGGAACCGTCCGGCATTACATAATATGCAAAATACTTAAGTAACTTCAATCATTCTGCATCAGTTAAGCTAATTTGAATGATTTTGTAGAAGTTAAGCAACCGTTAAAGATTTTGCCCCAATAAAAAAGAATTTATATAATTTTATTACATGAAATACAAGTACAATGCCTATTACTAAATTGGAAACTGAATATTTTTTTACAAACGTGCTCATCTCTTTAGAAGAAATTGTAGTGGACTGGGGGATTTATATATATATATATATAAAATTAAGAATTAGCGAGTCCAGAAAATTTGTTGACCACTACTTCAGACTCTGTTAAATCAATATTTTATGAATAACACTTTAAAATCGTTTATAACGAAGAAAATATGGTATAAAATTTATTTGCTGGTCTCTAAATTTGTAAGATCCATAGGTTTTAGCCAAGTAAGACTTATAAGCGACAAATTCCCTGCATTTAATTTTTTTTTCCCTTTCAAATTCGGTCTTTCTTTCAATTTTGCAAAATTTTTTAACCGTTTTTGTAACATCTCTACATTTTTATAATCAAAACGTGGTTTTATAGGTTACAAACAAGTTAAGAATATCCTTCAATCCTACCGATATCATTTGTGTTTTGACTTGAATGCTGACTTTACAATATTTTTTAATTCAGAAAAAGTCTAAAATATATTTTTTCCTTGTCTTTTATCCCAAACTTGAATTAAATCTATAATAATGTACCTCTTAATACTAAATACTGAAAAATAAATTACCTGTTATAGTTGCATCATTTTGTTTCTTAATATCCTTTTCTACTTCCTCAATGACTTCTGTTTTTATTTTCTTTTTCAAAAATCCACTGAACAATGCATCAGAAGCTTGAAATAGTGTATTTTCTGATGATGATTCATTCGGTTCACGTTTCACAGCAACAGGAAAATTCCTTGCCGTAAAGCAAGGTTCACTCTTTAGATTTTGAGAACCAAATTCATCCGTTGCCTTCAAAGAGAAATTTTGCTTTGAACCATTTATTTGTAGATCCGTTTTTTCGCTTGTCAATGTACGCTGATTGGTATGAATACGACTACTGTTATTTTGAACAGGAGAAATTTTCTTCGAATTTTGAGCACTCAATTCGGTTTGTCTTGCATTCTTATTATGCCTCAAATATATTTCGTTGATTATAACGTCGATTAAATTCGTTTCAGGTTTCTCTGGTACTGCATCGAAAGATTTTTGAGGTTGTACTCTTTTTGTAGCAATTTCACTGTTGTCGTTTTTAATACCTGAGGAACATTTTAGTCTGTTTTTTGCCTCAGTTTGACTAAACGGTTTTGAATTCTTATTATTACAAGTACCTGAAATATGGATATTATTTTGGTGTGAAGGATTTCTATCAATTTTAGAGAGAACAGATCCGTGTTCAGCTATCTCCGGCGAATGTTTGTATTTGTCTTGACACTGGTCTCCAGTTCTTGAAACGCATCTTTTTAGTATTTTCGAAGAATTATTCGTTATTTTTCTCTGAGAATCGATTGGGTTGCTATCTTCAGAACGATATTTCTTACTTGTTGCAATTGCATCTTTTGGCTTGATATTTACATTCTCAATCTGTATTTTTCGTATTTCTTCTAGGGCAGGCTTATAATGAGGTTCGATGTTCGAAATCTTTGCCAAATGGAAATACTTTATTTTGGCAGTGATTATGTTAAGCCACTTCATGAATTTTTTTTCCTCTGCGGATCTTTTTTCTGCATATTTTTCATTGAATCGCCCCATATGTTCTAGTACTTTGAGCAATTTATTGATACCATCAGGATAGCGTAAAGCCGCTTTGTAAGTTCTCTCCTGGATATCATCATCTAAAATGAATTTCTTCAAATGAATAATATCTTTTTTTGAAGATGGAGGAATCAATTTGAAGAAATTAAAAGAAGACGAAAGTTCCGATCCTCGCTCAGAAATTCTGAATTCTGTCACATTTTTCTGAAGAGGAACTTTTTTATTTTGATCTGTTTCGGGATTTTGGAATATTTTCGGGAGAGAATTTGGCAAGCTATTTTTTCCTGGAGATGTGCATGTTTTCGTAGGCTTCTTGACATTCGAGCTACTGGTAACAGACGAATCTTGTGTTTCAACTGAAATTTAAAAAAAAAAACACATATTACTAAAATATTTTTGAAAGAAAAGTATTGCCCCTTTTCATTACTTTAGTTAAAATTTAATATCAGAATTCTCAATCAAACTAATTATTAATGCACATAATTGCATAAATGTCTCTTAGAAAACCTAAACTGTTATTTTATTAAAAAGTTCTAAAAAATAATGAAAACGAAACCCAATTTATTTTATATGTTCTTATCTTTTTACACACATTATAGGTATTTCAATGTTTTAATTGAAAAAAGGATTGTTAGAAAAAGCGAGGAACTCTTAGAACTATCATAAAGAAGGCGAAGGTAATCCAACTTCGAAGTTTCCATGCCATATGGCATATATCTCCTTATACTTTAGATTTACAAAATAACAATTTGATCACAAGAATTTTAGAATTTAATATTAAGATTCAAGTCTTTTGATAGAAATTAAGGGGGTTCACCAGTGTGACGGCCTGTTTTTTAAGCATTTTTAGATAATTTTTTTTGATGATCAATAAAAAGATAGAACTTTAAGTTTTCTATCATTTGTTTATATGTATTTTAAGAGTATATATAAATGTTTAGCTAAAAATATCCAATAGAAAGGAGTTATAGCGCTCTGAACACACTGGCCTTGAAAAAATAAGAGCTCACTTCCTCTACGATTCCGACTGATTGGCTTATCTGAAATAAAAAAAGTTAACGGCGTTTTTATTTACAAGTTTAAATGCACAGAATGGACTATACTCAATTGAAAATATCAAAAAAATAGATTCTTGGTAGACCTCTAAAGAAAAGTTTCGAATTTCATGGTTTTTTGTTATATTTTTGTTATAAAAAATAGAAAGTTTTTGAATTTTGGAATGATTGTAGTCCCTTTGGTGCGTATGTATGTTCTAAATCTACCCTATAAATATTAAGTCATTCGGTCAAACCGTTCTTGAGATATGATGGAGGAAAGTTTGAAAAACGCAGTTTTGAGGAAACGCGTTTAAAGTTTCAAGTCCGATTAAAACAATAAAATCTTAACTTATCCAATCTTCGATGCCTGGTGGCGAAGACTAAAACAAGTTCAACGAAATATTCAATAACTGTAGATATTTTCCTTTAAATTACTACAAACTTGTATGGACCCATATTTGCAGAGAAGGGTCAATGGTATCAAGCCGACTGTACACCATTGGCCCTTTAGTCCATTTTTTAGTCCATTGGACTAAAAAAATTCATGACGGTCACATGATAATATAAACACGTATTCTACATTGAATTCAAAACGGACAATAAACTAGCTAGTACTTTTTAACTTTTAAAACTTAGGTAAAATTTCAAATTGCATAATTGGGTAAAGCTGCTTAAGAGTTATAAAAAGAAATTTCTGCAAAAAGATTTTAAAATTAAAGAAAAAAAAGTCTTGTTTTATACATGTACTTCTAAATAAAGTGAAAAATATTAATTTTTTAAAAAAAAGTTTCTGTAAAAAGCGTATTTTGGCAACAACGAAGTGCATGAACTGATTTGCTGAAAATAGATAATTGCATTTATCGTGACTATGACGTCACGTGTATTTTTGAACTTGATCGGCTAAAAACACGTGGTTTAAAATTATCATGTGATTATAATGTCACATGAATTTAGTCCATATGCCTAGCCTTCGATTACCAACTCATCGCTCCGAACAGCTGCTTCTTTATAACCACTTCGAATTTTAAAAAATCCCTTTACCACTCTATTCTAGACATGTTAAGGAAGCAATTTATGGGGAATTTTTTGGATTTTTTGAACCCATTACGTGGGTGAACCTCTTTAATATAATAAAAAATAGTGGATCTCAAAGTTTCACGTAATCTTGCTTTTCAATCAAAGAGCAACCGAAAGTATTGGTTATGATGTGAGCTCGTTTTCCGATTGACCGAGCAAATATTTTGCTCGCACCCACTAGTGTAGATAGTCCTGAATGGGCCCTTATGGGTCAGTTTTTGGAGCCCCTTAACATTTTATGATTTTTTTTTGTTCACACATGTCGGGGCCCCTCTTGTTGTGAACCCCCATAACATTGACATGGAGGTGGAGAGATCGAGAGATAATCCTCTCCATACACATAAACACAGTTGAGTTAGAGTAAATTCCACTTTAATTATCTTGATCAGCGAATGTTTGGTACCCTCGCTCTCTGATTGGAGGAGAGGTCTAAGGGATAAGACTTGGGGACTTTTTTTGTGAGCCCCGGGCACAAATTACTAAAATTATTTAAAAGCAAACTAAATTTAATAATTTGATCATATAGTTGTTTACATTTATACATTTTGAACTACTTCGGAATTTTCCGCACATTATTTTTTGTCCATTTTTCGCGAAATCGAAAAATTTTCATCAATGATGACTGAATCAGTGTTTTATTCTTTTAAATAAACCCATACATTTATTCAAAACTTGTTTATAGCATATTTAAATTGATCTCCGTAGTAAAACTTACTATGTGTTAACGTATGCGATAAATAGCTCTAAAATTAAATAAAGCTTATGCATATCATTACGTCATATACCTCATCACATCAAAGCTATTGATTTTAACTATTACATAATTACAGTTGCACATGATGAAGAAATTTTTTTGCACAAGACTTAATGTCCATTAATATTATTTGAAAGTAAATCTTAAAACTAATTTACACTTTTGTATTAAATTAAATAATAAAAGGAAACATTATGTGAAGATTTCTACTTTTTCTTGAAGGTATAGGCAACGAAATGAAGATTACGTGTGTCATCGTAACTCTTAATTTATCCTAGACATGTGCTACTTTAAATATATTAGAAAATTTTAAAATATTGTAGAATAAGGGTGTTCAAATAGCGGCCCATCTATATTTGGGTTGACCTATATTTGTGAACAAAGTTTTCCTTCTATAAAGATCAACAATAGTACATGTAGATACAAGTGGGCTGACATTAATTTCCGGAATGAAGAGAATTTCGACACAAGCAATCTCACTCCTGATTTTAAACAGGAAATATAAAATTTTTTTAAGTGATTCCTACTTTGAGTGGGTGAATAGAAAGTATTTTATTAACGGTTGAAAATTTCAACAAGATATATATATTCATGGGGGAGACGGAACTAATAGTAGAAATTGAAAAAAGAGCGTGATTTATCTGCATTGTTGTAACAAAGCACACTCGTTTCACATATTGGATTGAATGGTAACGAGATAGCCGAGGTTTGGCCAAGTCTGCCATTGCTGACACCTTGCTGGGTGACACTTGTCTAACTTTTGCCGAACTCTCCTCTATTAAAAAAGTTAGAATTGAATGCATTTTGGAGAATACCCCCCCCCCTGCTCGTCTTTGGTATTTTTGGGGGAAAAACCTTGTTGGTGTCATCAACTTAATATTCCTACAGAACAGCAGACGGCCTATCGCTCTTTTTTAGTGGCCACATCAAACTTTTCAACAGGTGCTAGGCTGATCAGACCTTCCCCCAGTCATATTCTGAATTGTTTGAGTTTTACATTTGACAAAGTCTTAGGAAATCCTAATTTATTTCTGGATTTTTTGGTTTTTTTATGTGGATAGTGTAGCTGAGCTACACCGTCTGGGATAAGAAGCAACTACAACACCTAGTTTGGCTGAAAAACTGGATTTCGACGCCACCTTTTGTCATTGTTTTAACAGTTACATTGTTACAACAATGGAGACTAATCTAAGTTAGCGTTGAAAACCGGTAATTAATTTATATTTAATTAATTAACCGGTAATTAATGAATTTCTATTTCAAAAAAATGTGTTAACATCAAGTGTGTGTGTCATCCACTAAAAGCTTTAAAAAATTATTTGAACTTGATTGGATGAATAGAAAGTATTTTACTAACGATTGAAAATTTGAACAAGATATATAACTAATATACTATACTCATGTCCATAAATTAAAGATAATTCAGAATCACACAGAAATTGAACTCTAAAATAAAAATTTCACCTGTAGAATTATCAAACATATCTTGAAGAAGAATATGCAAATTACAGGAAACCACCAGATGGCGCGGATAGTACGTCACAATGACGAGAGTGTAAGAGAGGGGTATATGAGGAATGGTGGCAAAGAAGTAAAATTGTTCACGAGCGCTTTAAAAAGCCTTTCAGTGCAATAATCGCACAGTTATGGCACAAAGGAAGCATTTGGATGATTTTTTACGTGGTAGAATTATCGTACGACTGGAATGTGGACGTACCCAGCGGAAGTATCCGAGGAACTTGGAATCGCCCAGAGTGTCATCTCCAGGCTTTGGCAACGATTCCAAGATGATGGTAATGTGAGTAGATGTTACAGCACAGGTCGCCCCCGAGTTACAACGTCGAATGAGGACTGGTATTTGGCAGTTACTGCCAAAAGAAACAGACGGAGCACAGCATCAGACCTATCTCGTCAGCTCTCTTCAGCTACCGGTACGACAGTTTCAAGGCAGACCGTGTACAGACGCTTAGGGCACATTGGTCTATATGCTCGTAGGCCTGTCAGATGTGTTCCCCTCACAGCAACTCACTGTCACCTGCGATTAACCTGGAATAGAGAGCATGCATTGTGGACACCACTACAGTGGTCTTGTGTGATGTTTCCCGACGAGTCCAGGTTTAGTTTGCAGTCTGTTTATCGCCGGACTTTCATATGGAGAGCGCCAGGTACCCGTTACCACCAAGAGAACACCATTAAACGACACCGTTACGGTGGTGCAGGATGGCTCGTTTGGGGAGGAATTATTCTTGGTTCCAAAACTGACCTGCATGTTCAGAGTGTAAGGATGACAGGCCACATCTATCGGGATGTCATTCTGGAACAACATGTACGTTTGTTTCGGGGCGCCATGAGTGCTGAATTTCTGTTTATGGATGACAACGCCCGTCCTCACCGTGCAAACATTGTAGACGAATGCCTTCAATCGGAGGATATCACCCGTATGGATTGGCCAGCATACTCACCGGACTTGAATCCAATAGAGCATGTGTGGGATATGCTTGGCCGACGAATCAACCCCCTCCCACCTGTCTACCGGAACTTCGGAGGGCATTGCTTGATGAGTGGTGTAATATTCCCCTAGATCAGATTGATAATTTGATACTCAGCATGCGTAGGCGTTGTAAGGCCTGTATTGCATCGTCCGGGAGACATACTCCGTATTAACCATCATACTAACCATGTTATACTGTTTTTTGTAAATACGTTTTTTTTTGAAATTTGCTCCAGGGTGTAAAAATCGCAATTTTTATTAATTATGTCAAACATATAGCATCTTTTTTGCTCTTTTCCTTTTGTTTAATAAATAGACTTTATAAATAAGTGAAATTTGTTTTGCTTCTGTCTCTTTCTTTGCCTGAAATTCATTAGCCTTAATTTATGGACATTAGTATATATATATACTAGCTGACCCGGCCCGGCGTTGCACGGGCTTTTACCGAGGGTATAACTTAATCCCCATGTTAATTTCTTCCTTTATTTCTGACGCCAGCACTTCTGTGTGGGTGTGACACGTACGATGTGAGTGCATGGCCCGTAAGTGCGTATCATGGCTTTCTCGTTTAACATTTTCCCTTCTCTTGACAAAATCGGCACTTCCAATATTATTTTTCAAAATTACTTTGACTTCTTTGTTTCTTTCCTCTCCGCTTACCCCGGAGTTGCACGGGCTTTTACGGAGTGAATAACTTCATCCCCATGGGAATTTCCTGTTTCCCTTAGTACGATAGCACTTATGTGTGTGTGAGTATGCGCTCGATGTGAGTGGTTTCTTTAACTATGTCATTAAAATTCCCTTTTTGAAATTTGTTCTTAAGTTGGTGTGGTAATTAGGAGAGATGGATGAATGGGGGGGGGGTGCTCAGGTGTCGTCCTCATCACTTGACCGTGGCTTAAAATTTCGAGGTCCGTCGCCAAAAACTCTCGAGTAGGTGAACAGTGCGAATTTATAAATCACTCACCCACTTTCCAATTCTTTCGTTGCAGTTTTTTTAGTCCTCGGAAACGAAAATAGCCTTTTTAAAAATAGTTGTAAGTTGAAAAAAGACAGAAAAGTAGAAATTTTTCAAATTACAAAATTTTACTACTATTTTAAATATTTAAGTAAAATTGTGAGGATTTTTTGAAATATTCGACACACGGGAAAAAAGTTTCTTGCAATTATCTTTTTTAAAGAAGAAATCATTAAACGATTGATTTAAGCATTTTGAATGTTTTATTAAAATTTGTTCAAAAACGTTTTTGGCTTTTTATTTTTTAAATCACTGATTTGATACAGATAAATATTTTAAATGAATCTCAGAAATGTATTGAATACATTCTTTCATCTTAATCTGACATCAATAATGATTTAATTTTGAAAATTATGTAAAGAGAAAATGATGAAAATTGAAGCAAAAATAACTTTTTCACTCGCCTTTTTTTTACTCTCCAAATTTGCTGATTTTCGCATGTTTAAGTCAGAATTTTTTGGTGTAACCCTTGAGATAGATGTGAAGTTCAGGAGAAACAGTTGGAAGCTATTTGGCGCGAAACCATTTTTCGACGCCAAGGCTTGGCAAACTGTAAAATCGCGTATTTTTTATAAAAGTTTTTATTTTTTAGGGCTTAAATTTTAATTTAATGCTTTCAAACTTCACACATTAATTTCGAAAACGAAGGACTTTTAAATAAAAAATGTACAAAAAATACTGTTTAGATTATTTCTTGCAATAACGTTATTTTACGAAAATCACAAAAAAAATTTTAAATCCGTAATTTTTAAGCAATTTTTTCAATCTTCGCACAGAAGTTTGATAACATTATTCTACAAACGCAACAAAAGTTTCGTATGATAATCTTAATAAATAACAAAGTTATTCAATGTTAAGTTAACAATTTCGACAATTTTTCGAAAAATCTTAAAAAAAGAGTTTTGGCATTTTTTTTTTAAATGACTGGTTCTAAAATAAAAAGGCTTGAAGTTATTTAGTGTAGAATATCGTTTTCATAACACGAAAATAAATTCATACGCAACGATTTCGAATTAATTTTCATAAAAACGCATCAATTGTAACTATTTTTTAAAAAAATCTTAAAAAATAGAAAATACTATTATTTTTCAAAACACATTATACTGTATCGTAGCGAAAGAAATGATCTTTTCAATTCTGTAATTATTTTTTTCTGATTAAAAAACAAAAATCAGATGGATGTTTAAATAACGTCGAGAATACCGAAATATTTCACCCTCTGTTCATTCACGACGCTAGGCGGGAAAAATAACGCGCAGGGTTAAGACAATTAAGCGTTTTAGGTTTTTAATTAATATCTTTTTAACTAATTACAATATCGGAATGAAAAATAGTTTACCTACTTATCTCAGACCTACTGAATAAACGCACAAAATTTCACAAGAATCGGCCACACCGTTTCGGAGGAGTTTGGTTACAAACACTGTGGCACGAGAATTTTATTATTATATATATATATATATATTATATATATATATATATATATATATATATATATATATATATATATATATTAGAGTTATATATCTTGTTCAAATTTTCAATCGTTAGTAAAATACTTTCTACTAGGGGACAAAACATTATGACCACCCCTACATTTTGCAATGAACTCGCCTGGATGACGTGGAATGCACGTGATCAGGTGGAAGTGGTATTTAACTGCTGCTGGAGAGTCTGAAGAATCATTCTTTCACTTCCTTCTGTGTGTGATGGGAAAGGCTGCGGATCTAAGCGACTTTGATAGAGGGCAGATTGTAATGACTCGAAGGCTCGGAACAAGTATTTCCGAAACTGCACGACTCGTTGGGTTGTTCGCGATCTACAGTTGTTAGTACTTATGCAAAGTGGATGAATGACGGTGAAACCAGCAGTAGTCGACATGGTGTTGGACGTCCACAAGCTATCAAAGAAAAAGGTCGTCGGAGACTGTCTTGCATGGTGAAGCAAAACCGGAGCCAGACAGTGGCTCAGCTAACAGCCCAATACAATGCAGGGCCAAGTAGAATAGTATCGGAGCACACTGTTCAGTGGACACTGTTGGACATGGCGCTACGCAGCAAACGTCCCACTCGTGTGCCTTTGCTGACCAAGTGTCATCGCCAACTGCGCCTGCGCTGGGCCCGGGAACATCACGACTGATGTATGGATCAGTGGGAGTGAGTTGCCTTGTCAGATGAATCACGTTTGTCATTCATCACGCCGATAGCCGTGTCAGGATACGCCGTCTCCCAGGCGAACAGTTGCTCCCTCAATGCACAGTAGGTCATACATAGGCCGGTGGTGGTATTAAGCTTTGGGGGACGTTCTCTTGGGCGTCTCTGGGACCCGTGGTTGTGGTAGAGCAGACCATGAATGCTACAGGGTATCTGAACATCATTGCGGACCAGTTGCACCCTTACATGGCCTCTGTTTTTCCAGGAAATTGAATGCTCCAATAGGACAACGCCCCGTGTCACAAGGCTAAAATTGTGTTGGAGTGGTTAAAGGAACATGAAGCTGAATTCAGTTAATGTCCTGGCCGTCTAACTCACCGGATCTCAATCCGATAGAACACTTTTGGGATGTCATGGGACGACAGCTCAGAGTTCGAAGACCACCAATTCGCAATATCTCGGATTTGCGTGACCATTGCTTAAACGTTTGGTACAATCTGTCTCCGGCCATCTACCAAGGACTTGTGGCTACATGCCAAGGCGGGTTGAAGCTGTGTTGCGCGCCAAAGGTGGGCGAACTCGTTATTGACAAGTGGTCATAATGTTTTGGCTCTTGAGTGTATATGTATATAGGGAAAGAGTGAGCTGATAGTAAAAATTGAAAAAAGAATTGTAGAAAGATGCGATAACGTACATTTGTTTCATTAAACTGGCGTTAAGATTAAATGTACTTACAGGCTATAGATGTATTGAAATTACCACAATAAATAAGTTGAAATAAAACTGTTGCTATATTATTTATTTTACATTTTTTGATTTTTATGGTACAATCTACCCCTTTTCTGAGATACAAATTCAACTAATTAATCCTATTACTTTAAAACGGGGTGGCATTCCTATATCCCCTCCACACTTTCTTCCTTTCTCTCCCCTCTACTAGAGTTACTTTTATTATTATTTAAAAACGTAGCTTGAGAGTGCTCAAAACTAATTTTGAGTTTGTTACTATATTAGTCTTAATAACATAAATTTATACAGAAGTACCTAATACACATTTCTTGGATTTTCCTGTAATTTAGATGTGTTGATTATTTGACAGATAGTTATTAAATAATGATTAAATATAACCTTTATATTAATTAGTGAATCACTAAGTTGCGTATGGTATCAAAATTAGAACAGGAACAACCCACTTGCTACGAGATTAAATACTGTGTTTAATTTTATTAGAAAAGGAGAGGAAAAATAGTTTATTTCATTAATTATCCTTTTATTTAGCTATCTACTCCTAATTATGATATTTTCTATTTAATTTTAAAAAGGGTCTTTACTTTATGTAAGATCTTGTGAGGTTACATTTACACACATAAATGCAAAATAATTTAATTACATATGTCGAAAAATATACTTTATTTTTATATGCTTATTCTCTTTACTATGCATTTATTTCAAAATAATAATAATAATAATAAACCTGGAATGATCCCTCTCTTATTTATCAGCTTTCAATGTCATTGATAATTTGAATTCGATTTCTACGAAATCTTAACGAAAATAAACATAGGTAGGGTAGCCATATCTAATCTTTTTCAGTAAGGTCACTCGAAGTTATTTGTAATTTTCAATGATCTAATAAGACTATACTTAAAGTACCCGACTGCCCTCAAATTGGGAATTTTCCGAAAATTGACAAAAATTTTTATGATTTTATTTTAAAGACCAGCTTATTATTAACTTTAAAAAAATACAAAGTTTACAATCTTCCGTTCCCTAGAACAAAAACTATAAGTGTTTTAGTAAAAGCAGATGCCATTACAATTAGCAAGATATGTCATACTGTATAATAGTAGAAGTGTTTTAACCTTCAGATGTATCAATCACTGTTTTATTACAAAATTTACAGTCTGTTATGTTATTATAATCATTGTTGTTTTAAATAATTTCATATAATAACGTAAGGTAACATGTTCTAGTTTTTGCAAAAATGAAAATATCTCTTATCCTGAAGGTCATTTCAAAAATGAATAATAAGGCAACACATCAGAATTGAAAAATTGAAAATTTGCTTATAAACTTTTGGTTCAGAAGGGGCCGCATTTACGTTATTTTTTGTAAATTTTTACCCATTTTTTCCATTTTAGCAATGTTCTTAATTTTAGCATTTCTTTTTAAGTTCTAATTTTAACATTTCTTTTTATGTTCTAATTTTAGCATATTTTTCTTAAAATGTACTAAACAAATCTAAAATCCACAAAAACAAAGAATTCCATATCTTCATTTTTTAAAAAAAGAGTTGTCGCAAGTAATCGGATACCTTAAGGAACTTCAGTTAGATGTATATTATTAAACAAATTTCTTCTGGTTTAAAAACTCTGTGATTGTAAGCACTCGTACTTTTTTCTCATTAGATGTATCATCGGAATAAAAGTTTGCATTAAAAAGGTGACAAAATTTTAGCTAGAGTATGAGCAGACCTTATTTTGGGGATTAAACTGCATTTAATTATTTTTTTTTTATTTGTAGAAACAAGTAAATGTTAATTTATTAATAAATTGATAGTGAATAGATTTAAATGTGTTCATCTTCTAACTTGAACTAAATAAAAAAAAATCGTCACTTGACTCTCCTTTTTTCTGATTTTTCAATTCCTACTATCAACTCTCTCTCTCTATATATATATTTATCTTGTTCCAATTTTCAATCGTTAATAAAATATTTTCTATTCATCCAATTCAGTTCAAATAAATTTTTTTAAACTTGTAATGGATGACACTTGATGTTAATGTTTTTTTTAAATATTAATTAAGTAAATTTAATTAATTACCGGTTTTCGATGCCTGCTTAGATTCGTCTCCATTGTTGTAACAACGTAACTGTTTAAACAATAACAAAAGTTGGCGTCGAAAACCGGTTTTTCAGCCAAACTAGTCAAACCAGGTGTGCATAGTTACAACAATGCAGACAAATCATGCTCTTTTTTCAATTCCTGGTATTAGTTCACTCTCTCCCTTATATATATCATGACTTTGGTGTAACGAAGATTGCAGCTGTTTATTATATCACACTTTCTTTCAATTATTCAGCAAAACGTTCTTTATCCTAAGCCATGACAAGAGACGAGTCTTCTTTCAAGCGTCGATTAGGAGCGAGTGTATCGTTCGTGGACGTGTTTTCAGCAAGTCCGCCGAAGTTGTTGTCAGAGTACCTATGAGGGAGGTGGATGGAATTGTCCTGGTAGGAAGTTTATCCCAGCTGATATATAAAGGGCTGCGGATTCATCACATATATATTTTGTTCAAATTTTCAATCATTAATAAAATACTTTCTATTCATCCATTCACAGTAGGAATTGACTTAAAGGAATTTTTTATATTTCTTGTCATTGATCAGGACTTTCCGGATTAGCTTTAGTTTCTCTACTTGGGACCATGATACAGAACTAATTCTGTTTAAAATAAAGAATGCTATGTATGTGTTGTGTGTGTGTGTGAAAATAAAAAAAATAACTAATATCTTTGGTGCTTTTCTAGAAAAATTTCAAAGCAGTGAATTTCCGTGGAAAAAAAATTAATCAGTTTGTTTTATCGTAACCTGTATTGAACCGAACAAATAAATGTCAATTATTTTATTAAAGAAAATATAAGAACTACTTTTCAAATGAACATGAAAGAAAGAATAGAAATAAAAAATAATTATTTAAAAAAAAACTATTGACACTCAAATTTTTAGAATATAGTTTCAAAACTTTTTATATAAAAAAAAGAAGATAATTATTTTAATCACTTAGCCTTTAACTTATTTTAATCAAGAAAAGCTGAGTTACTAAACCTTTATTCTTTAAATTAATTTCGTAAACTCTCTAAATGGATTATCCGCATTCTGATATGAATTAGATGTCAAATATTTTATCTAGCCTTTTCATATCGATTGATTTAAAAATCTGTATTGTCTCTTAGAAAAGAAGTAGCATTTCCACATTAATGTTATCTAATTAAATTTAAACAAAATAACAACGATTCTTATCACTTGTGATATGAAATAAAGCTTTAAAAAACGGGAGTTTTTTTATTTTTTATTACGGAATTTTTCTACAAAGAGTAACATAAATAAACAGGATGCACTCATTTTAAAGAAATTGAAATTGGTTAAAAATATAATGTGAATACAGTTTTCTGTCTTCAAGTTATGTGCTGAATTGTGAAGACTACTTATGTTTCAAACTCAGTGTAATTAGCCAACAGTTAAATGTAAACTGAACTCAGTGGTGCAACAGCTCATGAGAGCCAAGGCCTGCTGTGCCTATCTCAGCTTTCATGACCTTAGGCGCTGGTGTACTTGTACAAATATTTCGGTCAAGTGGTCAGTCTGATGCAAAACCCCCAGTGTTCAGTTCCCAAGCAAGCTTGGTACTCATTTTAACGACCCACTGAAGCATAG